>WWET01000061.1:582564-602190 GCA_011038615.1 Limnodynastes dumerilii | reverse complement strand
GCTGTCATCTACCTCTCCAACGCAACCACTGGCCCATCTGCTATCTACCACAACCATTGGCCCATCTGCCATCCCAACACAACCACTGGTCCATCTTCCATCTACCACCCCAACACAACTACTGGCCCATCTGCCATCTACCACCCCAACACAACCACTGGCCATCCCGACACTACCACTGCCCCATCAGCCATCTACCACCCCAACACTGCCACTGCCCCATCAGCCATCTACCACCCCAACACTACTACTGCCCCATCAGCCATCTACCACCCCAACACAACCACTGTCCTATCAGACATCTGCTACCCCAATATCAACTTTAGCCCCAACGCTGCTCAATCTCACCTATATGCACAGAATAGGGCCAACCACTGCCCCAGAGGTCATCTAAGGTTCCTGCACCAATCTGATCACCATCCAAAACTAAACCCACATACACTGTACCGTGGCAGACGAGCAGACCCCATACGCCGTCCATAGTCCCTGTACTACCCTGTGCATGAGACCCCTGTCCTCCTCTACTGAAAAGTGACCTCTCCACCGCTCCATAGCGATTACCTTTCGTTTCTTCATGGAGAACACCCGGGTCATCCCGCCGCCACAACTCCCCAACAAGTCCCAAAACTTTCCGAGCGCCGCACCAGCCCCGCCCTAAAGATCTCCGCGAGCGTCATCCACACTTACACACGCGCAGGGGAAACCGGTCTGCGTATGACGTCACACGCCAGGATCCGGGCACCTTTACCAGTGCGGCCATCTTGGAAAGGGGAAAAACAACAAGTGGGTATTCCTTACACAGTCATCCTCTTACTATACTCTCTTAGTAGTATCATGCTAATGCTCTCTATACAGTTCAACAATGTATTTACTTTATTGTTTATAGATGGTTTTTATATGAATTATTGCTATATAATAATAGTATACTTGTGTTTGTGTTAGTATGTGCATTACATGAAGTACATTGAACCTGCCAGTGTAACTGTGAAGGTTACTTTGTTACTGTTGTAAGACGTTTATTTTATGTGATAAGTATATGGACATAAGTTACTACACACGGAAAAGTCTCCTTTAATATTAATGTAGAAACTTGCCACTACATTTTGTTTTTGCAAACATCAGAGACACAAAGTTTTTAGGGGAATTTGCTGTGAACTAACCACATTAATAAACCTGCAGCTGTCACTGTATTTGTAGTCAAATTGTCTTATGTAAAGTAAGGCAATTTCACCCTGTATTGTTTACATAATGTATAGACACGGCTAGGTTGAAATTTGTGTAGAACATGCATCTGTGACATGGGAAAATAAAGTATTTTTAGGCCACACACCATCTTGCCATTTATTGCTACAACAAAATGGCACAAGCTATCAGGGCCCCAGCTAACCCCTGGTGAAGGAATGCCTGCCAGGGGCAGAGCTGTCGATAAGAATTGCCCAAGATGGCACTTGTCAGGGGTGCCAGTCAAGGAAAGGAGTGACGTCTGGAGCTGTAATCCACCTGGAATGCTTTATTGCATCTGTAAATTACCACAGCCATACCTTTAGTTCCAAGGAAAAGAAAGAAAAGGAAGTCGATTAGTGAGCATACCCTGCAACATTTCACAGCTATAAAAAATGGTGTGTGCCAACCAGGGGCATGTCAGCTATTGGCTCTAGAGATAAGCTACAAAACATTAATTCTTTACTCTTATAGGGCTGCATCCAGACTTAAGAAGGAGCTTGTAATTAAGAGAGGAAGGTTACACCTGGGCAAAACCATGTTCCTTTCAGGGGAAGTCAAGTTAATTGTATTCTTTGCATGCAGAGATATATCTTTGAATTGCTTACTCACACAGATATTGACCAGTGTTACTATTACACTGTTATTTAGACTTGGGATAGGAAACATCCCCTCGCAACTCTAATACTGTTTGCAACAGATGAAATATGACTCCCCCTGCAATCAACATGGTTTAGCTCAGGAGTAACTTATTTCAAGCACTTACTTAAGTCTGGATCCAGCCCAAAGTGTGTAAAACCATTTATAGTTATTTTATTCAGGGTTTGTTGTGTCTGTTTGCCTCTGTAGACGGTTGTACAGTAGGAAGGTAAGCAAAGAATAGAGGGGCAGAGTGTAATGCAGGGGTCCAGTGTTATGATAATGTGGGGGGGAAGCCCAATTCATGTTTTATATAGGGAGAATGACTGTGTGACCCTAAAGTCTGTATGTACGAGGGAGACCACTCCCCTCCCACATACAGACTTTCAAACACAGGACCATACCTTAAATATTACATGCCAGTGCCTCGGAAAGTGGATGCATTGCCTACCTGTGAACCATAGGTCAGGGTTTAATGAAGCCCATACTGTACAATTTACATACACAAGTGCATATGGAGGCTCCCCCACCGTGCATGGGATACTGCATCCTAGGGATCCAGATCCGTGCAGGAAGTGTAATTTGTGGCCGTGGGCTCTTTTGAAATGCAGGTGTTTTTTTGCATTCAGAAGACACCCACCTTTCGGCTCAGGGAATGTAACAGGTCTTCATTTTGGGCTACCACTGCCATTTAATTCTTGAGTAATAAACTATTATCTTCACCTAAGAATACAATAAGAAATACTAGACCAGTGTCCCTGGCATTGTACAAAGAAAATAAAAACAGACCAATCCAGATTTAGTAGCCGAGCCCTTTTTCTGCATGCTGTATGCGCAGCACACGCAATTCCACAGTCCCTTGTCAAATCTATCCTCCAGTGGCCCACACACCTTGCGTACAAGATATGCATGGTGGGTGGGCGTAGACATGCTAACTGTACAGTAAGGGCTTGGATAAGGTATGATTCAGTATTCTGTATGGACAGAGTCCTGTGCGGATTATTTAAGGTAGAATGCAGAACTCTTAAATCCCTCCTGCACAGAGGAGAGCAAAGGGAGCGCCATGTTTTCCTAAATGCGTCATTTAGGATGCGGAGGCTAACATACGGAGTCTATACATAGTTTAGGTCCAATGTAATTAAGATGTTTCATGTTTAGGGAGAAATGTATATTTAATTTGTTGTATGATAAATATACAGCATTCTTCTGGCTCGTTGTGATAAGTTTTTGTGGTTTGTGTGGATAAGAAAATAAAAGAAGAGCGCACAATTCTCATATAACAAAAGAATGTATTTATTTCTTTATTACTACAGTACTTCATTGATGATCATATACAGTATCCCTTTCAGTAAATGGACGGTTTTTATTTTATTTAATGTTTTATTAGAAAGTAGTACTTTCTCACAGCAAGTTTTAGATGGTGTGCAAGACATTTACCGGGTTTGTAAACCGATACATGACCAAGCAATATGATGTCCTTATTAATATTACGGTACCCAATCTTTCATAGAGTATCAGTAAATAATGTTATAATCTAAACACTTAATCATTCTATTATATGTGTATTTATCTAAAAGGAAGGTGCTGCTCCGTAACTGATTGCAAGCGATAAGGAGAAAGTGGATTGAAGGAGGTAAATCTGAATCATCTCCGTTTATAAGGTAAAAGCAATTCTTTAAATATTGTGGACCGGATTCAGAATTAAGAGTGTTTTCCGTGCGTTCGTAATAGATCCGTACGTTCATACAAAATAAGTACGTTTTGCAAAATGAATAAATTTCGGAACACTTCCGTGTTGTGAAAGCAACCTTATCATTAGCGTGCGTATATGTGACGGAAGTTAAACGTTCGCATATAGATCCGCACATCTACTGCATTACCAGGCCTATTTTTTGCTATTTACATTCCGATCGATGCCTACTAATTAATAATCCGTCCGATCTTTTATGTTCGTACGGATTTTTTGACGTGCGGAAATTACTTACGCATCTTTCCAATTACGCTTCGTATCTCCATGGTCTGCACATGTGCCCTGAATAGAAATCACTCCACTTACGCATTTTGCGTGTGTAACTTTCCAGACGTTCTTAATTCTGAATCTGGTCCTGTATTACTAAAATTGACCAGATCTTGGGATGTTGTACTACAAGAAGGGTAACTCTTCTAAAAAATAGCAAAAAAAAGTGTAAGTGCTAAATTTACTGTGTTATAAAAGTACAGTGAGTGTGCAGAAAGCTCTTGTGAAAAATACGTGTCCTGTAAGAAGTAAAGACATTGTAAATTCATTACAGGGAGCATCCATCTGGCAATTAGCGAGAGGGCCACTGGCTACTGCCGCAGTATAAGTCAGAGCCCAGAGACATTGGGCCTGATCCACAGCTACGCTGTGACGTACTTCGTACGGCCTGCGTAGCTTATAAGCACTCCCCCGACACTCCCCCTGTCCCAGCGTACTTACCCACTGTTACCCCGGCTGAAGGCTACCTTAACTTCAGCCGGCGTAACAGCGGGTAATTACGCCGGGAAACACATCGTAACCCCCTAACCCAGCCCTCCCTTCCTAATTGAAGACTACGCTCACCACATCACAGCTGGCTACAACCATTCATTTATTCAAGTGTTTACAATTTTATCAGCGCTAGTCTTGGTCCATATTTCTTACTTTTGTTTACCCTTTTTTTGGAGGTGTAGACCCTCCAGGATCTTAGACTTGCTGCAGATAAATAGCGCAGCCGATTCCCAGTTTTTCTAATTCCTTTACATTGTTGCTTGTCTACTTTGGGATTGTGGCTGCTGCTCACTTATACTGGCTTATTTTTTACTCTGTGATAATTGTATTATTTATTTTGTGTACCTATTTTATTTGTATATTTGTAATATTGCATTATTTTAGGGATTGTTCATTGTAGTCCGTCGGGATTCCATTCTCCTTGTCCACTCTTATACCATCCCTCATACCTGTCTTTAAACATTAGAGATCAGCCAAGATGTTTAAGATTAGAGACAATAGGATCAATAGACTGGAAGAACTGATGGACGAATCTAATATAGATTCAGATACCAGTCTCATGGATGAAGATTTACATCATCTCATGAAGAGATTAGAGAAACTTCTTAGCAAAGAAGGTAGAACATGGTGGGAAATAGCCACGTTAGAAAGATATCTGGCCGATAAAACTGTTCCACAGGGACTAATAGTGAAAAAAGAATCCTCCTTCAGAACCGATAACCCGGATCTGGAGGCTAATTGGAATAGAATTCTCACCCACTGTTCACTATCACTAATAGAACTGATCTTGGTGGATAGGAAGAAACATTTGGAGATTCTTAACAGTCAGATAGAGTCTCTCAATGATCTTCTGGTACCTTTCCAAGAATTAGAGGATTATAAACAATTAGAACAGACTATTATAGGTAGATTAGAAAAACAAGAGAAAAGTATCATTAAAAGGAAAAAGAATAAATTTAAAAGGGACACTACGGAAGAAGGGGAAATTACGGATTTTCTCTTCTCACCCCCCAATCTACGAGATAAAGAGAGATCAGCCCCTTCCCATAATTTTGGGAAACCCACCCCAAATGGAGATAAAAATACAAACAAAAATAAAAATAAAAATAAGAATCAGTCTCCTCCATCTATAAAGGACAACTATACAGTTAAAGCTAAAAGGGAACCATCTACTATCCATCAGAATAAAAATAAAAATAACTATAAAAATAAAAAAGATAATAAATTTATGGGGACATCCAAGAGAAATCATGGAAGCAATTATTACAATCATAGGAGGTATCCTGACCATCACTCTAATTTCTATTATCCATCTAGACATAGAGAGTTCAGGGATCCCTATTACCCCCATCCCCACTATCAAGGAGGCCATTTCCAATATCCTGACTATAGAGACTGGGAACACCATCCCCATAGAAATAGTCACCTTAGACCCTTGCTATATAGTCCACCTAGAAGACCTCCCACCTATCAGGACCACAGGGGAGACAGAGAGAGACAGTATCCGGAATCCCCTGTTCACCTATTTGATGAGAGATACGGGGACCAACACTCCAGAGGAGAGTACCCTAGAGGAGAATACCCTTTTCCCCAGGAGTACCCAAAAGGAGAAAGATAACATCCAGACCAAGGGGCACTCGCGGGGGCAATAAGAAAGTTAGATATTCCAAACAGAAACTTAAGAAGAAGAATAGAAGAAGTAACATCTTAACCCCCGAAAATATGGCCCCTATGGACGTAGAAGGAGTTACAAGTATAGGAACTAAAGTTTTTAATCTTAGTAACCACACATTGAGTCGGGAAGAAACTGCGGTACTGGAGAAAGGACTTAAATTTGCTCCCTCCAGTAGGGTTAATTCATTTGATGTTTTTGTGGATTTACAAAAATTTATTCGAAAATTAACCCTTAAGAAATTTTTCTGTAAAGAGTCGTCCCATAATGACAGCACGGTAGAGACTAGAAGTAGCTTATCCTTATTCAAACCTAAATCTATTTTCTTCCCGAAACATAAAAAGGGAAATTTCATAGAAACGTTCGAGAAACTAGTTATAAGGGATCTACATGGACTTGATCATAAGAAAACACCACCCTTCCCTCTCAATCTTACACAGCAAGAAAGAAAAGCTTTGAAAAGTCTGCGGGAGAATAAAGAAATTATTATTAAACCAGCAGACAAAGGGGGAGGGGTGGTGGTTATGAACAAGGAAGATTACGTCAAAGAAATTGAACGACAATTGAAAGATCAAACCACTTATCAAAGTCTGAAATTAGATCCCACACTAAAACTACAGTCCAAACTAGAAATATTCCTTACAGGTCATTTAGAGAAAGGAACTATCACTAAAGATATTAAAGAATTTATTATGGTGAAGGAACCGTGTATACCAGTTATTTATATACTTCCGAAAGTACACAAAAATTTATCCCAACCCCCAGGACGTCCCATTGTAGCAGGGACCGAATCTGTAACAGCTAATCTTTCCCTGTTTATTGATTCATACCTCCAGAAATTCATGGAAAAGATTCCATCATACTTGAAAGATACGACCCAGATGATAAATACTCTGAAGGATATCACATGGAATAGTAACTATATTTTAGTAACAGCGGACGTTACGTCCCTGTATACCATTATTGCACATTCCGAAGGAATAAAGGCGGTAGAACTCTTCCTATGTCAGTCAACATTAGAGAAGGACCTGCAAGATTTTCTAATAGAAGGCATTAAGTTCATCCTCACGAACAATTATTTTCAATTTGACCACCAATTCTTTTTACAGACTAGGGGGACCGCCATGGGCACCAGGTTCGCTCCAAGTTACGCCAATATGTTCCTAGCAGTTTGGGAACAATCCATCATCCCATTGGCGGGGGCGAACCTGGTGCTATGGCGGAGATATATTGATGATATCTTCTTCATCTGGGGTGGGTCTGAGGAAGAATTAAAGAACTTCTGTACTTCTCTTAATGAGAATCACCTCAACATCTCCCTGACCTTTGAACAGAGTAGAAGAGAGGTGAATTTTCTAGACCTCACCGTCTATATAGAGGAAGGGGCCCTACTAACCCGTAATTATATTAAACCCACTGACACCAATTCTTACATACATGTCACCAGCAACCACCACCCCCAGTGGTTAAGAAACATACCCAAGGGACAATTTTTGCGTATCAAGCGAAATTGCACCAGGGAGGATGTAGGATTAACCCATATCCGTGATAAGAAACATCAGTTTGAAACCAAGGGGTATACTAGTAAGGATTTAGATGGAGTTATTTCTGAAGTGAGTAATACGGACAGAAAGGAACTATTAAACAAGAAAGAGGGCACTTCTAAGAAGGGTGTATTATCACCCAATGAGACCATACCCTTCATCTCCAAATTCAATTCCCAATATAAGGTCATTGAAAAAATTATTGGTAAACATTGGAACATCCTGAAAGAGGATGAACAACTTGCTAGTCACTTAGGCTCACATCCCAGGTTTATTTACCGTAAGGCGTCCAATATTAAGGATCAATTAGTTAAATCCGCATTTAGAAGTGAAGTTGCTTTACAACCATCACGCATCACCAGTAGAGGTTTTTATAGATGTGGCAGTTGCCTCATGTGTAGGAACTGTCCTCATATTAAAACAGTAAAAAAGATAGATTCTTTTAAATCTGTTAACACAGATCAGGAGGTGGCTATCAAACAGTTTATCACGTGTGACACGACTAATTGTGTGTACATTGTGGAATGTTCTTGTAATAAACTATATGTGGGAAAGACCACCCGACCCCTTAAGGTCAGGTGGTCTGAACACCTTCGTAACATTAAGAAAGGTTTAGTCACACATGCACTTTCTTCCCATTTTAAGGAATACCACCAGAATAATCCTACTCACATTGTTAATTTCCTTGGAATCCAGAAAATTCAGGGTAATTGGAGAAGGAGGGATGAGGCCACAGCTCTTGCTAAGGCAGAGATGAGGACCATATTTAAACTCAATACGCTGGAACCCAAGGGTCTAAACCAAGACTTTGAGTTAAAGTGGTTCCTGTGAGAATAATCCACCAGATGTCATCTGTTGTCCTTGTCTTTCCTACAGTCATACCACCCTGGATATGCCCAATCTCGTCCGATCTTGGAAGCGATACAGGGTTGGGCCTGGCCAGTAATTGGTAGGGAGACCCCCAAGGAAGACCAGGTACCGTAAGGAGGTTGAGGTAAGTAACGGAGGTTAATAGTTGGATTGTCTCCAATTTAATTATGGTTATGTGGTCATCATCCCATTCCCTCTGGTTCCACTTCAGCCCACCCTCCTTTTAACTAGTGATTCCTAACTTCATCAGATTTTATTCACATTTTAGACCCACGTATCACCTATTTTACACACTATGTTATTCATTAGTGTTTAGCATTTCCCCATGAGCTTAGACTCCTTAATTTTCATCCATTCTCCACCTTCACATATCACTAGTTCATTGGCACCACCTATGTTGTGCCTTTTTAGATGTTCATTTAAGTTGTCCTTCATCTTTTTAGTGAAGGTACAACCCTATATTTAATATATTATAAGATTTCGTTTCCCCTCTTGGATTTTATAAAGAGTATGCACCTTTTTAGTAATATATTTCCCTCCCCCCCCCTTGTGGGTTCACATGAGTACACAATTTGTGTAAGATTAGTTTTTATTTGAGAACTCTGGAAGGTCACTTAGTAATTTGCACTGATACTTTATTTTTGGACTCCTGGGTATCCCTGTTTTTATCATCATATTATGTAGTGAGATAGAAATATTTTTATGGACCTTTTAATAGGACATGTATTTTGATCCTATTAATGAAAATATTCTTTGTGGCTTAACGTTGTAACCTTTGACTCATATTCTGCATATGGTAAATATCTGAACGATGTTAATAGTTATATTGTATTGAATTAAAGTTTTTCATTATGAGGTTTTTTCAATTCTATGATCCGTACATTCCTTTTAGGATAATTAATTGTATAGGGATGGACCTAATGTCCGGTGGAACATCTAGCCACTTTTATATATATCACTTTAATTATGATTATCCACCTTGCCAATTAAAGAATGAGGACTACTATGTTTTAAATTGGTTTCTTTTAGAGTAATCATATGGTTAATACATGCTATGTTTTAACGGAATGCAATTACCGGAATTTTTTACTTTTTGCTTAAGTTATGTATGTATATATATATGTATATATATATATATATATATATGTATATATATATATTTTTATACAGATACACTTGATATAGGAAAGATAGTATGCGTAATTTCTATATATAAGACAGATAGATATAGGAAAGATGGTATACGTATTTTTTAAATGTAGATCTTACCTAGAAGTGTGTAGATTTTTGTAAACAATGTGAAAGGACTTTTAATATGTTGATGTATATGTAAAATCAGCCAGTATACACTTTTTATTGGAATCATGTGAGCCGATACACTTGAATAAATGAAAATTGGTCTGGAGGAATCTTAGACCCAGACAACTTCAGCGATCCCCCTCACAGTAACTTAAGTCGCGTCACAACAGAAGCCCGATCGGAGAGTGATTGACAGCTGGAAATTAACACCCACGGGCTGACGTCCAATTGGAACCTTTAATTACATACACGCATGGACTTTAAATGACTGCATCATCTCAGACCGCCACACAGCTTGAAAAAGGGCAGATCCGCCCGAAACGCGTCGCTGGTGGTCTCTACACGTGGGTCCGGACTCCGTTGCCTGTTCCTCCGCCCTCCAGGATTGTTTTCCATCTGGCTGCCTATTGAGCTCTCTGCAAGCCCCCTGGCAGTGCGGTCACTTAACATCCACGGTACGGGGACCGTTCCCGCTTATGTTTTATGTTTTACCTTGTTTAAATGTTTTTATATTGTTAGCCTGTGGCAATTAAATATCTATATTTTTTCCACTCTGTCGTTTGAGTACTAGTTTCCATAGGTCTCCTAGGGGGAGAAGACTACGCTCACCACATCACAGCTGGCTACAACCATTCATTTATTCAAGTGTTTACAATTTTATCAGCGCTAGTCTTGGTCCATATTTTTTACTTTTGTTTACCCTTTTTTTGGAGGTGTAGACCCTCCAGGATCTTAGACTTGCTGCAGATAAATAGCGCAGCCGATTCCCAGTTTTTCTAATTCCTCTTACCCACCCAGTCTGTCTGTTATTCCCCAGTATTGTTATAAAGATTGTAACATTGTAAAGCGCTACGTAATCTGTGGGCGCTATATAAAAACCTGTTAATAAATAAATAAATACTTTTAGGATAGGGTCATAAACTGACCAGAGACCTAGCTCGTTCTTCCCCACTACCTTCAAGGTATTTCCATGAATTACCAGATCCTGGCCAAATAGAGGTCACTCTATAGTTTAATATTAATTGATACCCCTGATATTAGCTTGTATCCTGACAGGAGGTTATTCCACTTATCTATCACCCTTTCAGTGAAGTTATTTCTCTGCACATTTCCTCTGAATCTACCACCCTCCACTTTATATTCATGTTCTCGTGTTCTATTACACCTCTTCCTTTGAGAAATGCTACCCTCCTCTAGCTGGTCACAACCCTTGATATATGTGAAAGCTGCTATCATGTCCCCCCTCTCCCTTCTCTGCTCCAAGCTTGTTTAGTTCAGTTCCTCTAGCCTTTCTTGGTATGATTTGTTACAAAGGCCATGGACCATTTTATTTGCTCTTCTTTGCACAGTCTGTAATGTATTTATGTATCTTCTTTGCACAGTCTTTATGTCTTTCTGGAGAAATGGCCTCCAGAACTGAACACAGTATTCTAGGTGAGGGCGTACCAATGATTTATAAAGGGGCATCACTACTTTCTGCTACTAATTCCTCTCCCTATGCAACCAAGCATCTGACTTGCCTTTCTCATTGCTTTGTTACATTGCTTGGCTGCCTTTAAGTCACATAAAATAATGACTCCAAGATCCCTTTCCTCTTCAGTAGTTTCTAATGTACTGCCCTTTATGTCCAGCCTCCATTGTCTGCCTTCATATTCAGCCTCCATTGTCTGCCCTTATATTCCGCCTCCATTGTCTGCCCCTTATGTCCAGCCTCCATTATCTGCTCTTATATCCAGCCTCCATTGTCTGCCCCTTATTTCTGGCCTCTGTTACTTACCTTTGACGTCTTTTCCCTTTCTCCGCGGCGCTCCCTCTCTCTACAGCTGCCTCTCTCAGCCTGCCGGCAGACGTGGTGCAGAAATGGTAAAACAGGGCTCCTACGGGAGCCCTGTATTACCTGTACTGTGCAGTGTAAAGCCCTGCTGCATATACAGCGACACAGGCTTTAAAAAAAACAAAAAAACAACAACTTTGTCCTGAGAGTCTGATCTATCGGGACACTTGGAAGTCGCGATCGACTGTTTGGCCCTGCTCTATCTAGTTTAATCCTAGTTACTCTTCGCTGACCTCTGCTCCCCTCTACCACACACCCTCCCTCCCCTCCACCACTACCTCAGACTACCACCTTGCACTAATATTTGTTATATGCACCAGATCCTGAATTAAGGTCAAGTTCTGTACGTTTGCCTCCACGACGTCTCTATAGCTTCTTGTGGTCTATGAAGCACCAAGGCCCATAATAATTCTCTTTCCATTTCCAAATTGCCACTTACACCACTAAACCCATGAATAATATTAAATACATTCACCATTTAATCACAATAATATACAATAGTGATTGATTTAGTAAATGTGATAAAAGTCATAACATAAGATCAATAATGGTCTTCACTAACTAACTAACTTTATTCATTAATATTTTTTTTATTTGCACACGTAACAAAATCAAAAGGATATATCATATATTTACAATCAGATAATAAATATTATGTCATTGTTATAATCGTATGTTTAGAATTTCCTACTCTTACTTTAGCTATGATGTTGTAAATCTCCGTCTCCACCACTTTAATAGGGGGAAACAGCAGTGGCAGCATTTGAGCTCTGGCTGTCTGCGCCTTTCTCTCTCCCTCTCCAGATCTTCCTCCCGCTGGTCATATAGAGCTAGATTTCGGAGAGGTGTCTTCATGCTCCAGGGAGAGAGTGTTGTGACTCTTCTCTCCACTAGTTGCATTTCTGCAATCAGTACATACGCCTCCCGAACCTTCTGGCGGTAAAGTGCAACGTCCTGACTGAAGAAGCAGGGGGTTTTAGATGCCGTCCTGGATTGTAGGCACATGGGGCTCTATTTACTTACCGATATGAACGTAGCTCATCCAGGTTGGCATTGTCTCACTGCGAGCCTTTATTAATACTTACCCTCCGCTGGCTGCCCCGCAATGACATTCGAGCTTTCTGCAGTCATCGCGGGCTTTCTTCGTGTGACCGGAAGGTCTGCACATGCTCAGTGGCTCTGCTGGGACTTTGTAAAAATGAAGCCCCGGCATGAGAAGCACTACGCATGAGCAGGCTCTTTGTTTTGGGACCTGCACCTGCGGGCAGACGCCTCTTCGGTCAGGTAAGTTTTTAAGCCTATTCTATTGTTTATTTTTTTATTTGTGTTTTTTTTATTTTATTGTATTAAACATTTTTTTTTTACACAAAACTACTATTTCCATATATTAAAGCGGTCTCCCCATATATATCCCCCTTTTCCTCCCCCTAATTACAGCTATTAGGAGGAGAAAAAAGGGGGTTATATGGGGAGATTGCTGGAATAGAAGCCAGTCTGAGATGGCGTTATTTGTAAAACTCCACTCTGGGGGTTAGTAAATAGGAGGCAGCGCCGGCCCTCATTAGGAACAACAGGCCGGCAAACACATATGTACTTTAACTGCATCCTCTTGGAAACTGTTCATTTCCATGGCGGTGCTTTATTAGTAAATAACAAAAAGTTCATTTTTGGAGTTAAAACTTCATAACTCCAAAATAAAATGAACTATGTAAATAGAGCCCTTAATATCAGAAAGAACCCTATGAAATGTCGCCTCTGTCTCCTCTTTCTCTGGAGAAGAGAGAGCATGTTTGGAGGCATCATACATTGCATCTCATTATATGACTCCATCCTGGATTCTTGTATATGTCTAATCAGTGATGTGCTTCTCTCTAATATGGCTTTGTAATGTGACCCTCAGCAGAAAGGGACTGGGGAGTCCAGCACAAGAACATTCTATTACTCTGCTGTCTTCAAGTGACCGGTGATTATGATGTCATCATGATGATGTGAAATGTAATAGAGGAAATCTCCATGGTAACCAAATCACACATCATCTTTCTGAAAATAGTTTTTATGACAGTCCCTCTATCCATACCCCCAAATGCTACAGCAATATTCCTTACAGCCCCCATCCATTACATCAGGACTGCCAACAGAAATTTTGAGCCCCAGTGCAGCAACTTTTTGGGGCTTCCCACGGCTTATAATCACAGAGACTTGTAGTCTAATGGGGTGTGGCTGTGACTCCATGGGCAGCACGGTGGATCAGTGAGTAGAACTTGTGTATCACAGCGCTGAAATCATGAGTTTGATTCCCAATCAAGGCCTTATCTGTGAAGGGTTTGTGTGTTCTCCCTGTGTCTGGGTGGATTTTCTCCGCGTGATCCGGTTTCCTCCCACACTCCAAAAACATGCTGGTAGGTTAATTGGCTGTTGAATAAATTAAGCCGTGTGTGTGTAGCTCCAATGGTGCAGACACTGATGTGAATGTAAAATGTTCTCTGTAAAGTGCTACAAAATCTGGCAGCGCTATATTAAGACCTGTTACTAAATAAATAATAAATGGGGGCGTATCTAACATATGAAAACAGCTATGCCTCCCCCTACATTCTTCCTACCTTTATCTCCCACACACTCAGTGCACCCCATATTACATTCTTCCTACCTCTCCCACACACTGAGTGCACCCCATATTACATTCTTCCTACCTCTCTCACACACATACACTTAGTGCACCACTAATAAATTGTCCCTATGTTTATCTCTTACACACACAGTGCACCCCATAATAAATTCTCACTACCTCTATGTCTCACACACAGTGCACCCCATAATCCATTCTCACTACCTCTATGTCTCACACACAGTGCGCCCCATTAGAATTAAGAGGTGAAGTTTCTTAGCTCAACTCTTTTTACCTGCATGCAATAGAATTAAAACTAATTAGCTCCCCTTACACTGCACAATGGTTTAGCCGAGCTGTACCATACCCTCCAACATGACCCATTCCATTAGGTACAAAATACTCTGCTCCTCACTTTCCAACTGTCAGTTACTATGGTAACCACCATAGTTTTTTACATATCAATTAATTCATTTAAAGCAGGTGACAGTTGGAAGCTCTGGAGTGGATTAAATTGTATCTAATGGAATGGGTCATATCGGAGGGTTTGCTGTATACTTGCCCTTACTCCCAAACTCTGAATCAGCCACATGGTGTTTGCAATGCATATGGGTGAACATGGTTATAATTTATCATCTGAAATGCAATGCATTTAAGATTCAGTTCTGGTTTAAGGTTTAAATGCTGTTTATACACATGCCCTTGCATTTGAATACACCTCTTCCTCTGAAAAAATCTCCCTCCTCCTGTACCTGGTTATACCTCTTGTATACACAAATTTCTTGTGCCCGACGATGTCATTCACTATTGTTGCCTCTGGCCTCAGTCTTGATGCTTATTATTGTCAATACCATGGTGATCTACCAGCAAGAGGTATAACCAGGTACAGGATCTTATATTTGGACAAGTTATCACATATTTGCTGGACACCTCTGTTTACTATTTTTTAATCTGCTAAAAGGAAGCCAGTATCTGAGGCATTTAATAGAATTAGATCTAAAGGAATTATTATAATATCATCTGTGGTCAGTGAATACCTGTGGAATTGTACAATATATTTGCTTCCAATCACCCAATCTGATTTGGTTGTATATCTGACTTGACGTCCTTTGGAAATATGGAAAGTGCCTGGTCGGGTTTTTTGCCATCGGATTTAGTTTCCTTTACAAATATAGCTATCTGTTGCTTTTTGCTATTTTGGAAACCTTTTTTGAATCACTTTGTATCCATATGATATTTGGACTTCCAATCAATACATCTGATGCTATAAAAAAGTCACTTCAGGCTAGCACAAGATAAGTTCTATCTCACAGGTTTTATTCGAATTGCACTTATGTTTGAAAGAAGTATGGCCCGGATTCACAACACTGGACGTATTGCATATACGTCCCGTGTTTCCCGATATTTGATACTGCGCATGCGTAGTATCTTTTTTACGTAACTTTGCATTATGCAATATGTCCGGTGTTGTGGATCCGGGCGTATATGTTCAATATAACGTTACTTGCTTTTTAATCACTGTTTTACATTAATAAATCTTTTTATGTTTCTATTACTGAGGTTGTAAATATCTTCTTTAGCGCAGAACACAAATTTTCTTGTTTTTCTTCAACTTTCCATGAAAGTAGCAGTCCCTGATTGTTGTTTTTGCGCTCTGAGAGATATATGTTTGTATTGTTTGTATTCTCATTTGAAGGCTCAGGTTCATTGTTTTTCTATTTTCATGTTGCCTATAGCAACTAATCAGATTCTAGCTCTCATTATACTATTACATACTAGAGAATGTCAGCTAAAATCTGATTGGTTGCTATGGGCAACATCTCCACTTTCCTGCAGCTTAATAAATCTGGCCCTTTATCTGCAACCTATTATGTGCCTCTGTGCAATAATGTTTGCCTCTTAGCCAACAGCCCAACGCATGAAGCAAGCGGCAAACACACTACATGGAGTGTACAGCTCCAAGAAGATCCGGGTGCAATAGATGCCCCCTTGCCCAGTCCATCTCTGTCCACGAATTACTTTGATATATAAATATCAACTAATTGTGTTTTGTAAGAAGTAATAACTCTTGTTGGCCACCAGAGGGCAGCATCTACTTGAAAATTCATTCATTGCAGCTTAGAAACAAAAATGTGAAAAGGTTTCTACCAGCTCTTTTAATTTTTTTCATTTAAGTTTTTATAAAATAATTTTAAATAATTACTTGTACTTTATGCATAGCGGTGGCACAAATTGTTTGTAAGTATTGCAACAAACCAGGGGTGGCAAATTTAACATAGTTTCAATAGATCGCATGCACCATAGATGTGCTTATAAAAAGTGGTGCAGGCTGCATGTGATCCAAACAGTGCCTTTAGATTGGAAGCGATTAAGGCACATAGCATACAGGCACACAGCAGCTATGCTTAATGCAGTCACATGACCTAATATGCTGCACAAATGCAGGGTAGCACAGTGTAATGATGGCTGGAAATGGGGCTATGATTCATGCGAGCGTCTCTGTTGTATTGTAAATTTTACAAAACAATTTTTATTTTTAATAAGCTGTATTTTTGTTACTGTATGTAGAAATAAAATAACACATACACACAATACATCGGCAGCGATTTCCGCCCCCTTTGCAATATGTTTGAAGCGTCACAGCCTAATGGATTGGTCTGAAATAGGTCCTGGAAGGACTGGTCTTTCACAAATTATGGTTTGATATCTGTTCCATATTTGTGTGCTATATACCAGGAAAAATAATGATTTGCACCTTCACAGCATTAAATGGTCTGCCTCTCAGACTCGCTCTTGTTTTCTGCATCAGTCCAGTGTGTTCAGCATTTGGGATGAAGTGTTCACAGCTTTGTGTGTATAGAAGACCTCTACTTTATAAAAAATTATTGTGAAGGTGCCTATGCAGGGAGATCAAGTATTGGTTAGATTTGTCTCGGTCATAAAGACACTGTACACTGTGTAATTTTATTGGATTATAACACCATTTCTCCAGCAGATGGCAGACTTGCTTCAGTTTTGCTGCAGTCTTTCCTTGTGAACTATTACTAATGTAAAAAGTTTTTTAAAGTAAAAAATATTTTTTACTTGGACTGGGGCAGAACAACATGGAAACCCTGTACACACCATATAAGTATTGAGCCAATCGGCCGATAATCAATTGATAGGTCGAATAATTGTATAGTGTGTATGCTGGATTGATCTGTCAGGAGTTAAGAAATACACTTGCACAACTAACCGAATGGCTGGTGTGCATAAATGACCCAACCAACCCTATCAGGAGATGAATAATGTGTTAGTGATGACAGGGCTACTAAAGTGTTCCTTAAGATAACAGCGCCTATATACAGTGGGACTCGTCCAGAGTTAGGAGTAACTGCACATAAAAAGGTTCAGATTTGCACCTAGACAAAAAGTGTTGCAATGTGAGCGATGCAAAGTAATGAATTCATTTTTTTGAGCGTAAGGAAAATATTGATCCCATCCTCCAAACCACATGGCTCCACCCAGTCCTGCCCATCCAGACTCAGGCTTGTCACGTTCCGCCTCTGTCCAGGAAGGATGTGGGTCCCTGCTAAGTACGGCCCTATTTCGATAGGGCCATTTTTTCCCCAGGATTGTCTATGCCTCGATGAGGCATAGCAATCTATCCCTGGAGTGCTCCGATAGGTAAGTCTAAGAACTAACCCCAACCTTTCCCCTAATTCTGACCCTAACCCTCCCGCTCCATTAGCCTAACCCTATCCTCGCAACCTGACCCTATCCCTCCCTTCCTCGCAGCCTGACCCTAACCCTCCCTTCCTCGCAGCCTGACCCTAACCCTCCCTTCTCCCTAGCCTGACCCTAATACTCCCTTCTCTATAGCCTAACCCTAAGAGCCCCCTCCCTGCAGCCTGACCTTAACCCCTATGGCCCCAACCCTCCCTTCCTAAGAGCCAAACCCTCCCTAACACTAAAATTCCCCGGAGAGGTTACTCACCTCTCTGGAACTATCAGCGGCGTGTCTGTGGCGGGTCCAGCGAAAATAAATGGGTAATTATGCCAATCGGCACACTCATCCATTCATAAAAAAAAAAATCTAAAATGGCTGCCATTCAAAATAGAGACAGCCGAAAAGGAGCTTTCGTCTGTCTCTATTTCTAAAGGCAGCCCATTGGAGCTCCCACCAGTTAGTATGGTCCTTGTAGCTTAGTTGTCCCCTACACCTAATATTCTATATGACTTGTTCCACATGCATTATATCTCTGTGTGGAGAAACCACACAAACCACTGGAATAATTGATTGTCTCTGTAACACGTCTGGTCTATACACTGTCACTGGGATTCAATGAAGTGACTGCTTTCAGAGTAGATAGAATTGTTGAAGGTGTGGGAGTGTTACGTGTGTGATCTATGTATATGTGTGTATGTCACACCCATTCCTCCGCCTGGATGAGATCTTTAAATTGTTTGTCCATTACTCATGTTGTGTGAGTGTGCAGCAGAGCGGTCACTGACAATATCCCTGCACCTCATGTCACTTGTCTCAACACATTCTCTGCCATAACACTGGTAAATGGAATGATTTCTTATCATATATCTGCATCTGGCCCTATACTTGTGGCGTCTACATACTCTCTATGGGTTTCTCCAACAGTCCAAACTACCTAATTATTGCTACCTCCCAACTGTCCCTATTTCAGCAGGTCAGGGCCCATATTCAGTGCCTGTCCCACTGTCTCACCTGCCTTCTAGTTTGTCCTGATAAGAGTTTTATTTTTCCTATGTTACATGTGTCCAGTGTGTCCAACAGAGAGACAGCGTTTAGCTGGAATTGGGGTGTGGCTTATTTGTCACATTTTTTCGTATTGAAAAAGTTGGGAGGTTCTTCTTACCGCCGCCCCATTTGCCTAATCTGCATGATAAACCCCGCCTCCGTGGCGGGGTTATGCCATGCTAAAGGCAAGGGCTTCCCTGCCACACGGATCTTTATGCAGACAGAGCTCATGCACAGATGTTTCTTGCAGCTTGCGTAATCCCCCTTACGTTATCATGTGTGAGAGATAGAAAGCTATAGACAGATAGAAAGATAGAAATCTATAGAGAGAAAGAAAGATAGATATCTGTAGAGAGATAGATAGATAGAAAGATAGATAGCTATAGAGAGAAAAAAAGAGGGAGAAAGATTGCTAGAACGATAGCTATAGATAAATAGACAGAAAGATAGATAGCTATAGAGAGATAGAAAGATAGATAGCTATAGAGAGATAGAACAATAGATAGCTATAGAGAGAAAGAAAGATGGATAAAGATAGCTATAGAGAGAAAGAAAGATGGATAAAGATAGCTATAGAGAGATAGAACAATAGATAGCTATAGATAAATAGAGAGAAAAAGATAGCGATAGATAGATAGATAGATAGATAGATAGATAGATAGATAGATAGATAGATAGAT
>WWET01000061.1:517142-554956 GCA_011038615.1 Limnodynastes dumerilii | reverse complement strand
ACATAGCATAGTCTACATACATACATACATACATACATAGTCTACATACATACATACATACATACATACATACATAGTATATATACATACATACATACATACATAGTCTACATACATACATACATACATAGTCTACTACATACATAAATAAGATACATACATACATACATACATAGTCTACATACATACATACATACATACATACATACATAGTCTACATACATACATACATACATACATACATAACTAACATACATACATACATACATACATACATACATAGTCTACATACATACATACATACATACATACATACATAGTCTACATACATACATACATACATACATACATACATAGAGCTGAGCATAACATCCCCACACATAATTCTGAGGAATGACTGGCAGAGATGGAGCAAGAGTCAGTACCAGAGAATGTTTCATAGCGCTGTCCTGGGACATGTCAGTAACTGGTTCCCCCGGGACTGTGAGGGTGTGGGAGAGTTTAGAGAAATGAAAGATCTGCCTTTAACTGAAATAGAATAAATTGGAGACAAATGACAGAGTTTGGACATCTGCTTTTGGTTTTGCACTCGGACGGAGTGTAGTACCTGTAGTGAGAGAGAACTCCATAGGGCGCTAAAAGAGAAGGAAATGGGAATGTCGCTAGCCCTGCAATATGCGATACTACACAATATATACATAGCATGTGTATGATCTCTAACATCCATGGTGCACAGCATAGAATGTAATCACATAAAACAATAGCTGCTTTACATTACAGACTGCCTGTAACAGTATTCATACAATCACTGTGTATTGTGACAGGGACACTGGAATAGTGACCACGTGCAGCTATATATCATCCAGGCTTCTGGAAACAGGAAAGTATCTGCTCTCTATCAGGCTGGACATCAGTCTCTCTCACTGCCTGGGTAAAGGGACTGCTGAGCGTCTCTGCTACTTCCTACAAGTCAGCCATACTCAATGAACCCTCCAATCATTTGTATTTCATTGTTAGGAAAGGTGGATGTTTAATTAGTATTGGACATGTTAGGTATTTGTGTCAGTTGAACCATAAACCTTGGTCTTGGGTGACCTCTTGGCTGCTGTGCAATACTGTCTACCCCAGGAAATTGTACCTCTTACAACATGGTGGAGAAGGCATATGCACATACTGGTCCTAAATTCAGATCTGAGTGTACGCCAACTGGTGTGAGGTTTCTCTGCACATGCTCAGAATGAGCACGTAGTGACGTCCTATTTAGATCACAATGCAACCCTGACATCTGGGGTTTGCACTCTGAGGGGCGTGTTGAGGGAGGAAAGGGGTGGAGAGACTTAGTCAATGACGACTTATTACCTTAGTCACAAAAGTGCATGCGCTAATTATTTTATTCTTAGGCCGGAGGCCTTACAGACCTGGAATGGGTCTGATGGAGGGAGCCTGTCCTCACACTCCATTCAAAGCCCCAGGAACCCTTACCTGACCTTTACCAGAGCCGAGCTTATACACCAACAACTATCTTAGGGTTTTAAAATGAATAGGTCAGAAACCTGGGGCAAATATACTTACCCTCAAACACTATTCCAGTGTCCTGTCACTGTATATAAATAAGACTTCTATACTCTGCATAGATGTTTCATACGGTATAAGTGCAGGAGCAAGGTCAGGGACACAGTGTGACAAGTACACCGTGTTAATATGGTGTCCAATATTATGGCTTCCAGATGGTGCGTCTGATCCCTAACATTGGGGTATATCCAGGCCTAAGTGCTTGTTACGTTTCATCGCATAGCGTATTTTCTATGCACTCTCCTCTATGTACTTTTGCCATTTTACACTTTCCAAACCCTACCTTAACTTTTCAAAGCGTAACTACTGATGTACGTAAAGGCTTCACATACGTAAGTACCTAAGCACGGCCATACTGTACAATTTAAATGCCTCAGCCCGCCTCCGAAGCGTAATTACAGGTGTCGTATGGTTGTCGTGCCCCTTCATTCGTAGTTACGCTGTTGATATGTGGCTGGTACGTACGTTAAGAGTTACATGGCGTAACATCTGCTGCGTGCATGCACAGTAGATACTAATGGGCAATTTTACGTCAGCGGCTGGCATAAAATCGCTCGCGTACGTAGTTTAGGATCTGGCCCATTAACACTACACCAGCACTAATTGGACAGTTCAGTCCTTTCTAACAATTTTTCATTCAGAGATAAGCAAGCAGATAGGCGATAAGCTGTTATTATAGGGCCCTTCATCTTTAGATAACTGGATGCAATAAATATCACAACCTGGTGATTTCTATTTTCCAGCTTCTTTGGTTCGGGGGCTTTGGGAAAGCTGGTAGCCATACTTCTCCCCTTTTCAGCCTCATGTTTTTTCCCTTTGTCCCTGTAGAAAGGACGTGCAATGAAAAGCAGCTACAATAGTGCATGGTCTGTGTAACACAACATACAAAGAAAGACCAGAGGAAGTAATCATGTATAGCCTGGAGCAGAGAAGGGCAAGGATACGGGGCCTGATCCAGACCTACGCCGATGTGCTGTGCTTAGTAAAGCACAGTGTTTCGGCATGAACTTCCCCTG
The DNA here is from genome assembly GCA_011038615.1 of Limnodynastes dumerilii. NCBI lineage: Eukaryota > Metazoa > Chordata > Amphibia > Anura > Limnodynastidae > Limnodynastes > Limnodynastes dumerilii. The sequence goes on along the minus strand of WWET01000061.1, from coordinate 552,368 downwards.
ACACTCCCCCCTGTCGCAGCGTATTTTCCCTCGCTTACGCCGGCTGAAAGCTACCCTAACTTCAGCCGGCATAAGTGAGGGAGAATACGCTCGGACAGGAGCATATTAACTAAAACCCTTCCCGCCATCCCTCATTAAACTACCTCCCCCCGCCTACCTACACTAACATGTGCGTAGTAATGATGAGGGACGCCCCCTCAGCCGTTACTACGCTGATACTATGGACGCCCGATCCTAGTTACGCCCGATCCGTAGATATGCGCAGATCGGCATTTCAGCTGATCTTACGCTTGCTTACGTAGGTCTAGATCAGGCCCATGGTGCGTAGTGATGGAAGGATATGATGGCAGCTATCACATAAATCAAGGGCTGTAACCAGGTACAGATAGGGCCGCCATTGCGGGGGTGGGTGTTGTCCTGGGCCCGGACACAGATGGGCCTCTGCCAATACTTACCATAGCTCTGCAGCCGCTGGTACCGACTGTATTCTACTGTATTCTACGGCCGATACTTGCTGCTTAGAGCTGTACATTAGTGGGCCAATGCGTAAGAAAGACTTCCCTGCGGATTGGCCCGCTGTTAATGCAGTTCCGCAGAGCAGGTCACCCATGATGTCACATGGGGCAGAGCGCCGCTCGGCATTAATCAAAGGAAGTAGGAGGTGTATTAGAACACGAGGACATGTGTATTAACCGGAGGGTGGAAGGTTTAGAGAAGTGTGGAGAAATGGCTGACAGTGAAAGGGTAGATGATAAGTGGAATATCCTCTCATCTGAGGTGGTAGAGGTAACACTGTAAAACATGCTTGGGATAAATATAAGGACAGCATAAATGTATGGTCCAACAGGGTCTAGGGTCAGTGGGTCTGATTCACACTGCAGAATGAAATAAGGACGCACGGATTCACAAAACTACGCACCTTAGTGGCAGGTGTACTCCCATCAGACTCCCCTTGTCTGATCGGATCTTACTTCCGCCACCATAGGGCTCCCTTAACTCTCTGTGCGTATCTCTGTGCGGAGTTGCCGAAACCAGGTCATGCAGGTGTACTCCCCTCAGACTCCCCTTGTCTTATCGGATCTTACTTCCGCCACCATAGGGCTCCCTTAACTCTCTGTGCGTATCTCTGTGCGGAGTTGCCGAAACCAGGTCATTCAGCTCTATTTAAATACCTCTTTCACCCACTTTGTGGGTTTCTTTGCATAACATCTGGCTCACGCATGCGCAAATCACAAATAAATGCCAGAATTCGCAGCCAGTGTTTATTTAGGAAATGTATTAAATGAATCAAATCTATGCTGTGTATTGTATATACAAACAATGCCTTGGAAGAGAAGAGTTCTTATATAATAATATTGTGATATAATGCATGCGTATATTGATATAGAAAATAAAATGTCATAGACACTGTGCAAATAAACACCTATTCTTAGTGATTTAATGAGCCTGGTTCACCTCTATAACGATAGGGAGTTTTATGTCCTTGTAATTGTTCCAAAACAAGATCATATCCAGCACAAGGCCCTAGAAATGCTGTTTAGGGAGCATAAGGAGGTTTGCATAATGTCAGCAGTAATTATATGTGATACAGCACAGTGGTGATTTATAAGCTTAAAATGGGGGTCTGTGTAGCCATTCTTTATCAAAACACTGATATAATTGGTGATTTATGATACCCTAAAGAGTACAGGACGGTGAACTATGTTACGAAACTGTTATTCAATGCTGAATCTCAACAGTCCTCCAGCGTTGCAGAAGATTGGTGCTCTGACACATAACCAACAAAAGGACACGATGAGGTATTAGTATTGTTTTACTGGTAATACTGCTAATGTGTCCTACTGAGAATGTGGTGCGTGGGGGGTGTAGAGAAAACCACTTCACTGACAGGGTAGTTTATAATGGAATAGCCTCTCATCTGAGGTGGTAGAGGTAATACAGGAGAACAGTGTAACCATGGCTATGATAAACAGTGTCTAGGGTCAGTATAGCTGACAAAAACAACAACTGGGCAGAAAGGATGGGCTGTGTGACCCTTATCTGCCGTCACTTTCAGTCTTTCAGTGTTTCAGTGGTCTGTAGTCTGTAATTCACTAGAGGCTGAACGTGTGGTAATTTTAGTTGCAAGATAAGGAGTCACTCAAAAAGGCTTTGAAATAGAAACAGATCCTAACTGGCTAGTTTATTAAGTATTTACCAATGTTTCAGTCATGTTATAATTTTCCACAGTGTGCAAAATAAAAATATATATATAACACACAAAATGGTGGTTGCTCAAATCATTTTGTAAGTTAATCTAGAGCAGGTGCTAGAAGGGTATGGGGAAATCTCACAGGTACAATAAGCTATCACCCCAGCACTCTTCCAATGATCATGGTTAGTTGCTGGTTAATTGCGAGAGTGCTGGGTGCTGGGATGACTTTTTGCTATCTGTGAGATACCTTTCAAACACCTGCTATAGATTCACTTATAACTGAGCAACCACTATTTTGTGTGTGTCTGTTTTAAACGTGTCTGGGATAGCAGCTGAGAGGGGGTGCTGTTCCAGAGTGGCTATTTTGGAGGCTTGGAGACCTCTGTGGTAAAAAAATACACGGCCCAAAGTTGGGACTCCGACAGAATTAGAGTTAGGACCAAAACAGAGAAGCCTTGTATGTGGCTGGTGGCTTATCATATATCTGCAGATGCATGTAATGAATCTCTCTGACTTATTTTATTTTTATTTTAAGATAGAATGTCATGATGTCTTTGGTAACTTGTAATAAAGTGTTGAAGGTTGTATAGAAGTCCAGTTGCAGAAGTATTTTTATCTTAGTTGGATGACACCTAAGGGGTTTAATTATTAAAAAGAGAGAGAGAGAAAGAGTGGTAAAGAAAGTGTTGTTTTCTTTGTAGTTTTTGTCTCTTTCTGTCTTCATTCCAGTATGTACCAGGGCGCTAGGTTTTCTCTAGTCAGGCGATCCCCATAGTCTAAACAGCAATCATCTTAGGGAGAAGATGACACTATTTGAGGGGCATATAAAGCAGGGTTACCAACTCTCCCGGAATATTCAGGAGATTACAGAAATTCGGACAGTTCTCCTGGTATCCTGTGAGAGTCGGCAAATCTCCCGCATGAGAGGCAGAGGGGCCCCTCATAATAGTAATCCCTGGTGTTACTAGGGATGGGTGGGACTTGATGACCCAATTGCCATCGTCGAGCTCTGCTCACCACCTGGAATATTATGGATTACGGCAGTGATGGAAATGGGGCGGGGCTTAATGTCACCATTTGCATAAATCACGTCATTAAGCCCCACCCCTGTGTCTGCCTCTATCTCTTTGAAACCTCAGCAACCCTGATATAAGGCAGGGTTGCCGACTTTTAATAGCTATAGATGCGTGCAGGGGGCAAGGTATAATGATATGATTTATGCAAATTGTGACATTAAGCCCCACCTCCTTCACTAATACTTATCCGTTTTTAGCTTTTATAGGGATCAGGGTGGAACTTGATGGCGCAATATGTGTCATCAAGTCCCTCCCTGTCTCTAGCAACACCAGTATACTAGTGTTTCCAGGCAGGGGGGCAGGACTTGAGGCTGTGGTTTCCATGAAACTATGGGCCTCAAGTCCCTTGTGGGAGATTTTTGTAAGTCTCCCGGATATTCCGGGGTAGTCGGCAGCCTTGATATCAGGCACTACTTTAGAGGTATTGGAGCCCCTATTTTGGTGACACTAAGAGGCACTGTATTGAGGGTATAAGTGGAACTACATTAGGGGCAGAGGTGGCACTACTATAGGCATATTCAGCATTACTGTGCTATGATTGTTTTTTGAAAGAAAAATTCTTTTTTTTTTTTTTTTTAAATCTAAAAATATCATAGTTTCTTTTAATTTATGTGTATTATTTTGCAAGCAACATAATATGTTTTTATGTCCTGTCCTAAATACTTAAGTTGTTTGAAACTAACTACTGTGAAAAATGTGGCTGCTTGGTATATTTTTTGTCTTAAGGGCACCGACTGATAAACACGATAAATCACTGCACTAATATCTCATGTTACTGACCACCCAATGCCGGTATTTTGAGAATTTCCTAGTTATAGTAGCAGATGTCCTTGTGTTATTATGAAACAAAAATGAAATGAAGAAGTCATTTAAGTAAATAAAAAATATTTATATTTTAAAGAGATACGTTATAAAAGATCTACAAATTAGATCAGAATAATGATTATTTATCTAATGTTATTTATGAGGTAACTGTTATTTATGGCAGAATCTTAAAATGAGTTTTCTTTAAAGGCTCTGCAATAGCGAATGACTATGCTGTGAGTACCAAGTGTTAATGAACTCTGACCTATGCCTTATTAGCAGATGAACGGGAGATAACACACATATATCATCCTCTCCATCTGGGAAATGTTTGCTATTTGCGGAATGTCTTGGATATTATTTTCTAACAGTAATTAAAATTCACTTCCGTCTTGTCCACGTGTTGTGTAGTTCGTGGACAGTAAATTCTCTGGGAAATAACCACGTTACTGGCTGCAGATTTATAGCTCTTGTAACAACTGACCTTCAGCCTTGATTTATACCTTGTAGATTACTGGAATCCCATCGCTTCACACCTGGAGGACAGCACTGTACAGCCAGTGTCAGAGCAGGTGTCAGTCTGTATTTATAGTGCACACAGGGCCTGTTTTCCTGGACAGCACGTGTTATATTGCAGAGGGGACAAATACATTTATTATTATATTCTGGGATATTCTGGCTGCAGTGACATGTAACATATTAACTGTACAGCTTTCTGTTTACACTGCAATATAGAGTTCCTATAGCATCACACGCCCCGAAACTCTAAATCCATCTGGATATTCCCCTGTGTACAAACACAAAATGGAAGTTGCTCAATCAATTTATAGGTAAATGTAAACAGGTGCATGAAAGGCCGGGGGGTAATCTGCAAGCCACAGAAACAGAGGAAAGAAAATGCCTCAGCAACACTGCCATACACCAATAATAGACTATACCGCCTATCTGTAAAATAAAACGCAGAAATGTCCATTACACATATTTGGGCCAATATATGATAAGCCACCAGCCACCGTCAAGGCCTGTCTGCATATGGTGGTCCTAACTCTAACAATGTTGGGTCACATATATATGTTTTTAAATTGAGAGCCAAACTTACCTCATGAGACACCCCTTACAGTCTCCAAAATGGCTGCTGTTGAACAACTCCCCCTCTCAGCTGCTGCTCCCAGACACGCCCACACACAGTCCAAATACAGGTTATTCCCCTGTGTAACATTTTCTGCTTTACCCAAAACTCAGCATCCGCCTCATTGCCGGTATACTGGGGTCATACCCAGAGGAGGCGTGAGCATGGACACAAATGCCACAATAGCTGAGAATAATCTCATGTACCTTTGTGCACAAATACAAAGCTCCACACAGTCTGTTAAAGATAAATAAAAAGTCGGTCTTAACCTAAATTACCCACAAACTGTTGTTCTTTCTATGCAATGTGATCGCAGGGTAGTATAATATAGGGTTTCATTAACTAAATGGTGAAGCCTTCGTATTTAGTAGATAAAGACCAATCACCGGCCCGTTTCCTCATCAGTGATGGGCGGCTGATTGCTATATTTACTAAGTATTGGCACAGGTTTTAACAATACGCGCTGATACTCTATATAACGCCATTTTACTAAAAATATAGGGCCCTCTTAGCGGGGACACACACCCTGGCTGCTGCATATTTTCAAATGGAGTATCTGTCTCACCACAGATATCCTGAGTACACATATTACAACACACATGGAGACTCACCTACAGCATACCCTCCAACATTTTATAATAGAAAATCGGTACACCTGGGGGCGTGGATTGTCCCAATAAGGGGTGGGGATTTAATCTCCTTTCATTTGCATGTATGATAAGGTGTAAAATCTCATTTACACTTTATCATATGAGCTAAACACTCACAGGAGAGGGTAGGAATCTGTGCCCGCAGCTCTGCTATAGTGATCAGATGCTGCAGGGCTGGAAAAGGAGTATAGGGGGGGAGGGAGCAGCTGGGCCACAATCGGGTACAGGAGCACTTTTAACTGGTACAGACCATTAAAAACCGGTACTGTACCTGCTAAATAGGTACAGTTGGAGAGTATGCTACAGGAGGAGCCTTGATGATGGGCAGGTGAGCTTAACCCAATATAGCTTTTTTGTGAACTACGCCTCCTTTTTATGTATGTGCTGACACATGGTGTTATATAATGTTTGGGATGGAGAATCAGACCTGTTGTATGGGTTATGTGAGGACTGTGTATAGGAGATCCACTGACTTCTTCATGTTTATAGAAAAGCAAAAGTAGGTGACACTGCAGCTGATTAACAAGAGACCAAAGTGTATTTTTTATTTCTGTCTCTATTATTGATGTCATGTTGTCTTAGCCTCCAGGTTATATCTTGGCCTCCATAAAATGACCACCTCCATAGACCAGGGTTGCCGACTTTTATCAGTTTCCCTCCGGGAGATTCCGGAGGGAAGCTATAGATGCATGCAGGGGGCGGGACTTAATGATGTGATTTATGCAAATTGTGTCATTAAGCCCTGCCCCGACTAATACCTACCCATTTTTTAGCTGTAATAAGGATCGGGGCAGGGTTGATGGCGCAAATTGTGTCATCAAGTCCCTCCCTGTCCCTAGCAACACTAGTATACTAGTGTTGCTAGGCAGGGGGGAAGGACTTTAGGCCGTGGTTTCCATTAAACCATGGGCCTCAAGTCACTTGTGGGAGATTTGCCGGCTCTCCCGGGATGCAGCGAGAACTGCCCGAATTTCGTGAGTCTCCTGGACATTCCGGGAGAGTCGGCAACCCTGCCATAGGGCCTGATCCAGACCTACGCTCCTGTGCATAGCGTATTAACACCGAACGTACCTCCGATGCACGGCAATAGACACTCCCCTTGCTCGTACCTAGTTTAGCTTCCATACGCTCGGCAAACCCTACCCTAACTCTTGTGTTCATACCCATGGCCGTGCGTACGTTCAATGCGTATTAACGACCCTTAGCACGCCCATACTGTACAATTTAAATGCCTCACCCCGCCCTCGATGCGTGGTTACGGCTTTCGTATGGCAGGCACGCCCCCATGATCGGTAATACGAAGCGGTTACGATTAAGGCCCATACGCAAAGATTTTCAGACCGTAACATGAGCGTATCATCTGCCCCATGCATGCGCAGTAAGTACAAATGCCCGTTTTTACGCATACGACCGCCGTCTACCCGCACAGGAGCGTAGGTCTGGATCAGGCCCATAGACACCAAGGCAGGGAAATAGGACACAAATGCCAAATTCTGCATCATACCATAATGACTTCTGGAACTGAATCAGTATCAGGGAGATTGCTAACACTTCAAGGAGTCAGGGAAATAATTCATTCTTTAGAGAGTCTCTCTGATATTCAGGAAGAGTAATTATGTTTTTATGCTTTGGATAAACAGTGACTCTGCAGTGACTTATTTACCTTTATTATAGTCAGTCCTACAACTCTATGTAAGCTGCATTTTTATTCTGCCTAAAGCAATATGTGGAACCAGGAAAACCCATGAGCCTTCCTAATCCACTCATTACCCAGCCCTAGAACCCATTGTGATGAGTGCATGCAGATGAACACAGTGACATCAGAAATGTACACGACATTACACTACATCCTATGCTGTTACTGACCCTCAAGAGAAAGAGAGAGAGAGTGCTTTATTTTAATAGACATGAAATACTTGCTCTGTGACCTTTCGGTCGAGTTACCACGCTGTGAGTTTATGTAAAATAAAGCTCTATTTCGTTTTCATCCTCTGGTTTGAAGCAGGCAGGGCTCCTTATTTATTTACAAGGGTGACCTCATGCAGACTTCAGACCAAGCTGTGAGGTGTTTTTATACAGAGCAGGGAGTGTTTTATTAATGTAGTCCTCTATTACAGTCATGCAAGCTCATCACTGTCCACTAGGACAACCCCCTGCACCCCTGTCATGTGGAGGGGGGTTAACCCCCCTTTGTCCCCTATTTCTGAATCTCCTGTCTGCATTGTAACATCACTGGTTTCTCAGTAAAGATAAATACGAGGGTAAAGTGTACCCTTTCCATGGTTGTCAGATTATTGTGAGCATGGTGGTGATAGACAGGGCTTCAAATTTATGCACAAGCGGCTGGATCCAGACTTAAATAAGTGCTTGAAATTAGTGACTCCTGGGCTAAACCATGTTGATTTCAGGGGAAGTCAAGTTTATTGTATTCTTTGCATGCAGAGATATATCTTTGAATTGCTTACTGCACACAGATACTGACCAGCTTTACTATCACACTGTTATTTAGACTTGGGATAGGAAACATCACCTCTCAATTCTAATACTGTTTGCAACAGATGAAATATGACTCCCCTGCAATCAACATGGTTTAGCCCAGGAATAACTCATTTCAAGCACTTACTTAAGTCTGGATCCAGCCCAAGGAGAATTGTTTTTACAGGGTGACTGTGCAGGCAGTGGTTTTGCATCCTCTCAGCAGGCCTGGCCAACCTGGGGCTCTCCAGGGGTTGTGAAACTACAAATCCCAGCATGCTTTGCCATGTATGAGCTATGCCTCTGCAGTTAAAGCATGCTGGCACTCGTTTCTCAGCACTTGGAGAGCCACAGGTTGGCCAGGCCTGCTGTCAAGGGGCGAAGGTGCCTTCATGCTTGTGGAGCCCAATGAACAGCAGCTCTAAATTACACTTGACAACTCTGGCTTAATTGCAGGACCGACCCTTAGTCTAGTATATCATGTCCATTAATACGACCTGTTAGCAATTCTTTGTGTGTTTGAGCCAGAAAATATAATTTCTCAGCAAGAGGTCCTTTTTTTTCCAAAAGCACATGACGTTTCTGAATTATTTCTGGGCACATGACATAATATTGAAGGTTAGACTCATACATGCTGCTGCCCAGGAAAGTCCGAGCAACAGCAGAATGTCTGGGAAAAGCAGGTTCTCTTGGCAACACAAGGAAGAAGGAGGAGCTTGATGTGAGCATCACAGCACATGACGTCATCCTGGCTAATCAGGAATCACTAAATTTTTGTAATGGAAATATGCAATATAGAAGGTTAAGGTTAGGCTGCAGGACAAGGATGTTTAGGATTGAGGGTTAAGGTTAAGCTGTGGGACAGGGAAATTTAAGGTTAGGTTGCGGGACAAGGAGGTTTAGGCTGCAGGATACGATAAATTTACCTGTCACCGTTGGAATCTTCAGAGACACAGTAGTTGCAGGAATGATGTCAGTTGTCGCTTCATTGTCGCAAAATGATCTTTTAAAACCCAGATCATTGGAGCAGTAAACTACACCCTTTGGAAGAATATTGTGCGGTGTGTCCACCATGCTCTACCTATAGGATAATTGGACCGGATTCAGAGACAAGTTTCTTTTAAAGTACGCAATTATACGTACCCATGGTGCAGGCCAAACCCCCTCATAACCCATGACACTTACGAGTGCCTAGACCACTTGCATCATTCCATGTGTACTTACGTGTGTATATGTGCTCCGTCCATGCGATTCTTTATAACCACGCCTCCATGCGCTCATTTGAATTCCTTCCTCCACCCACTTTTATGTGAATGCATCCATATGTCCCCAAGTGCGATTCACAAATCTGTCCATGAGGCACTTACGAGCGTATAGTCTACGTAAGGTACGTGAAAAAAAGTTACTACGCATGCGCAGTTGTTCCGACCCTAAAAATACGCATGCAACTAAACCCAAAAACGGATCTCTGAATACGGCCCTTTATGTTTTTTACCAAGAACAATGCATGTTGTGTAGCCGGCGTTACCTATCACTAGATCCTTGATAATCAATGATAGATTTTCAGCTTTGGCTTCACTCCTTTTTTTTCTGTGCTAAGACATTCAAACTGACCACACCACTGCAGAGGCTCTGTTCTCCTGTGTTCTACTAGTCTGGATCCAGGAGTCTGGCTTGTCTGAGTGAAGACTGGTTTGTAGTAGAAGAGTAGAGTCACCACTGACTTACCTGTCTCGGTGATCAGTGGCGCCATCTTCTGTCCTCAGAGAAACTGCGCTGTGTAGCAATTCAGGAAAAATCACTGTTTTCCAGAGCAGTCATTTACACAATCTACATACCAGTTAGGTACATAGATTGCCTCTGCGCGGACTTTAAAGAACAAAGCATAAGCTTCTTAAGTGTGCATCAGGACCAAGTATTGTTTATAGTCAGAGGACAATGTACCTGATCTAAATCTTGTATTTCTGTGCTATGGGCTGTGGTAAAAGAGACACATAAGGTTATACAGACTGGAACGCAAATAAACATGGTCTCCCCCCACACGTGCAGATTTTAGGATTACGCAGTGTTCCACTAACAGATCTCCGGTGCCGCTGAGGGCGGAGTTTCAGCTGAAGTGTCAGTATACTTCTAAATCTGGTCCTTAGATACAATGAATTTTAAATACAGTTTATTTTTTATTTTGAATAAGCCGGGGTCTCAAGTGGCCAGATTTATTCAGCTGCGGGAAAGGAAAAGTGGAGATGTTGCTCATAGCAACCAATCAGATTCTAGCTGACGTTTTCTAGTATGTAATAGGAAAGTAAAATCTAGAATCTGATTGGTTGCTATGGGCAACATCTCCACTTCCGTTTCCTACAGCTTAGTAAGTGAAGGATATATATTATATTTAGGGGATTATAAAGCTTGGTCATGCAAGAGTCATAGTGCAGGAAGTTTGTGGATGTTTTGATAGTTTTCATCATGAGAAGATAAGTGCTGATTACTGACTGTATCCAGTCTCCATTTAATTAGCTGAGAGAATGCAAGACCTTTAATTATCCTACAATTCTTTTATCCTTGCGCGCATTATCTTGGTGGCCTGGTGGTGGCGCTGTTGTTTGTGTAATTTCAGTGGTGATGGTGGGTTGGGTGGCATTTATTCTACCCTCAGCCATCATGTGCCTATCATGTCTGTAAAGCACACAGGGTGTACAGCACAGTAATAATAACTAACATTTCTCCTTGTACTCATGTCATGTCAGCCACATAAGCAGGGGAATCACCAGTGCTCTTGCACACACGTCTACGGGCTGTATATTCAGTCAGACATTTCTGGAGCCTTGTTGCTTCATTGGTGACCTCTCATCCTGTGATTGGAAATTGTCACCACATGGTTACAGTGACATAATGCAGTAAGGGAATGGTAATCTTTACTGTATTAGAAACTAGTCAAAGCAAGGACGAAGCTTGGGAAACCCGGGCACCATAGCAATCCTCTCCTCTTATCTCCATAGTATGCGCAGGCAGCTGTCAGCGACTAGCAAGTTAAACAGTGTTCAGTACTCTGTCTATGAGCTTTGAGCGCTGTTTAAGCTGCTAACCGCAGCTATCTTCTGTGGCTGTCGGATGCTAGCAAACTTTGGGACCCACTCTTTTCTGGGCCCCAAAGTTGCCAAGCCACCTGCATCACCTGTAGTTACACCTATGAGTCAAAGTCTAAAGCTCCTGTTAGTGATTGTCCAATTGAGATATACGATGTCCCCATTTATGTCAGGAGCGATGACTTTATGTAGTGTGTAATTCTGCTTAATTGCTTGATTCTAAATTTACTCCAAACACTAGGATAATAGTTGCAGGGATAATCAAATAATCTGGTCAGTAATTCAAACATTATTTATTAACCTAATCAGCCGCTTTGAGCTGTTTTCAGGCATTCTATCTGTATTAGAGTCTGCCCAAGGTCAGATAGAACCCTGTGCAAGAAATATTTAAGCCCCTTCCATCCTTCTAGCCAACTACATTTAGAAATAATATTTCATATTATCATATTTAAAGTGTTCATCATATTTAGTGTTTCCCTGCAGCATGACGGTAATGTCAAGTCAGCATTATGTTGCAGGGAAGCTGTCTCAGTATCCTTGTCTGTCTGTGTCTGGTTAGGCCTGCTTTCTGCTAGCTCTTGCTACAAGACAGCTTTTTCCAAAATAGACACAGCCGAAAGCTAATTTTCAATAGACACAGCCGAAAGCTAAATTTCTACTGTCTCTATTTCAAAAATGTCATTATTTTGAAAAAATAAATTTATGAATGGGTAAGTATGCTGATCGGCATACTTACCCATTCATTCATTCGGAAACAGCTGCCGCACCAACCTGACATACTGCACTGCGGCTTTGCAGTACCTTCTTTCTTTCGTTGAGCTGGGGGGAAACAGGATGGAGTGGAGAAGAGAGCAGGCAAAGAGTGGAGGAGAGAGCATTTACAGAGTGGTGGAGAGAGCGGGGACAGACTTAGACTGGAGGAGAGAGCCACGACAGAGCAGGTGTGAGAGCTGGGACAGAGCGGAGTAGAGAGCTGGGACAGAGCAGAGGAGAAAGCCGGGACAGAGTGGAGGAGAGAGCGGGGACAGAGTGGAGGAGAGAGCTGGGACAGAGTGGAGGAGAGAGCTGGGACAGAGCGGAGAAGAGAGCCGAGTGGAGGAAAGAGCGGGGACAGAGTGGAGGAGAGAGTGAAGGAGATTGCAGGGTTACAGTGGAAGAAAGAGTCGGGTCAGAGTGGAGGAGAGAGCTGGGGACAGAGTGGAGGAGAGAGCCGGGACAGAGTTGAGGAGAGAGCCGGGACATAGTGGAGGAGAGAGCCAGGACAGAGTGGAGGAGAGAGCGGGGACAGAGTGGAGGAGACAGCTGCCACAGAGCAGGTGTGAGAGCGGGGACAGAGTTGAGCAGACAGCCGGGACAGAGTGGAGGAGAGAGCCAGGACAGAGTGGAGGAGAGAGCGGGGACAGAGTGGAGGAGAGAGCTGGGAGAGAGTGAAGGAGATTGCGGGGTTAGAGTGGAGGAAAGAGCTGGGTCAGAGTGGAGGAGAGAGCCGGGGATAGAGTGGAGGAGAAAGCAGGGACAGAGTGGAGAAGAGAGCCAGGACAGAGTAGAGGAGAGAGCGGGGACAGAGTAGAGAAGAGAGCCGGGACAGAGCAGAGGACAGAACATGGACAGAGGAGAGAGCCGGGACAGAGCAGAGGAGAGAGAGCAGGGACAGAGTGAAGGAGAGAGCTAGGAGAGAGTGAAGGAAATTGCGGGGTTAGAGTGGAGGAGAGAGCTGGGAGAGAGTGGAGGAGATTGCGGGGTTAGAGTGGAGGAAAGAGCCGGGGACAGAGTGGAGAAGAGAGCCGGGACAGAGCAGAGGAGAGAGCGGGGACAGACTAGAGAAGAGAGCCAGGACAGAGCAGAGGAGACAGCGGGGACAGAGCGGAGAAGAGAGCCAGGACAGAGCGGAGAAGAGAGCCAGGACAGAGCAGAGGAGGGAGCCAAGACAGAGCAGAGGAGAGAGCTGGGACAGAGCGGAGGAGAGAGCAGAGACAGAGCAGAGGAGAGAGCAGGGACAGAGCAGAGAAGAGAGCCGGGACAGAGCAGAGGAGAGAGCGGGGACAGAGTGGAGAAGAGAGCCGGGACAGAGCAGAGGAGAGGGCAGGGACAGAGTGGAGGAGATTGCGGGGACAGAGCAGAGGAGAGGGCAGGGACAGAGTGGTGGTGATTGCGGGGACAGAGCAGAGGAGAGAGTAGGCTGGAGAAGGTGTGGGAGTAAGAAATGTTTTTTGTATATTTTGTTTATGATTTTGGTAATGATAAAGCTGACACCGTGGTGTTGGCTATATAATAGCCAAATGTGTTATTGTCGCCATAGCGCCAGGAACCACAACCAAATTATACCAAGCAGTTTGGACACTAGTGGAAAGTAGTTCAAATACTGACCTCTTATCAGATCCCAACATAACACTGCAATAACTATTTATTGGTCACGCTGCCTAATAATTGGTGGTGATCTCCTTACTGTCCTGGGCCCATCCTAATAGAATGCACACAGTGGTGGTCAGATCTTTCAGGAAGACTGAGTGATCCGATTATCAGGTCAGACCATCTTTTAACCATTTTGTCTGTTTTCTGGCAAATCGTCCTTGGAATATCCTGAGTGACAATTGCCTCTAATATCACATGGCGTCTTCCAGATTTACTGAATTACATAATCAGCAGCAAAAATAAAACATTGACTGATAAGGGTGAGGGTCGCCGCTGCGAACAGCCCTTTTTCCGCAAGCAATTGCTTCTGCCTCACAGAGGAGAAGCAATCAAGCGAGGAAAGAAAGAACATCTATCCTAATCATTTCCCTACCCTTCTCCTTACATTACCTAACCCTCCATTCCCCGCAGCCTAACCCTTAAACTCCCCAGAGTGTTACTCACCTCCGGTCGGTGGGACAGGTCTGTGGCGGCGTTTCTGATGAATGAATGGGTAAGTATGCCGATCGGTCATACATTTTATTTAGAAAAAAGTGCCGTTTTTGAAGACAGATGAAAATGAGCTTTCAGCTGTGTCTATTTCTAAAATAGCATTTTCTCAGCAGCGACACGCACCGGTCTGATAACATAACAGGAAAATAGAGTACAAAGTGCCCCAATTGCATCACAACTGAGAAATATCCATCTCTAGAGAGTCCATAATAGATATTGTACAGACGAGAGCAGTGGTGGAAGTGGTGGTATGGAAACACAGAAAACAATGGGGATTATAGCTGCTTAATTAAATCAGTAGGAGAAGTGACAGTATGGAATATCCCCTTATACTCCCCCCTACCTCAAACTCTGAAAGAATTCAATCATGCACTGAATTAGGAGGACCCTCAATATAAATGATTGATGAGAGGGTGATATATATATAAATATAAATACTTCACATTTTATTGGACAGTGTGTGGTCGCTTAAGAACAAACATATTTGGATAGAATCATCTATAGATGTTTGCACCATAGAAATAATATCAGTGTTTTAGCGCAGAACAGACGTACAATGTCAGCAGCGATGATCCTGTAACGAGATGATGGGGGAGTTTTCTGTCATTGTAATACTTGTAGTAAAATAATGCCATTACATAAATAATAATAATGAGTCCCAGCTGCTCTGCACAGTCCTGGAGTTCCACAGCGGTGAGTGTGTTCCAACGTTCTAGTGAAGGTCCCTGATGATAAAGAAGTTTTCCTATGTACAGTCCTATATAATGAGGAGAGTGCACTGCTCTGGGAGACATTTGGTGCACAAGTCATCGCCCTGGTTATATAGAGGGACAGTCATGCTCTTTCTGTCAGGTCAGTCATCCTGCACTGCACTAAGTTACTCACTGCCTGTAAAATCTCCAAATATAAAAGCACTGAGCAGAGGAAAGTTGGCTGAGGCAGGCTGAAAACAGCTGCTTCTAACAGATGATGAGATTTGCTGGCTCTTTAAACCCTGCCGGCAATGGAAGGAGAGGGAGGCAGTGTGTGTGTGTGTGTGTGTGACTGATAATGAGCTACAAGTCCAATAAGCTTTCCCAGCACCTCCCAGAAAAAAAAAAACTCTTTACACAGAATAGGGATGTATATAAAGCTGTGGACGAGCCTGATGTTGCCTGTGAGCAGACAGGTAAGAGAGAGAGAGAGAGAGAGAGAGCATCGTGCTCAATATGACTCCACCAGTGAGATGCACAACTGTATGAACATCTGGATCACTGGCTGCAGGACCGGCTCAGTCTCTCACTATGAGTGAATGGGGCAGCTGACCACATCTCTTTCTTATGGACATCTCTTGTTTTCTGCTTTTTGCAGCATTTATGTCATTAAAATTGTGAAATGGTGGATACATTTTGCTTTTCTCACAAGGTTTTCTTGGGCATATAATTGCCTGATGGAACTAGAGGGTTTTTTTGCACCTCTTTCTCCATAAAGTATATTTAGTTGGAGTTGTTGGAGGATTTGAGTCACGGTCACCATGATCACACATCTGGCTGTCACCTCGCTGCTGGCCTTAGATTTCTTTCTCCTCGCCCCTTGTTTCTGCTCCTCTTTGGAAGGCGTCCTGGTTACCCCCAAAAAACTGGATTCTGACATAAATGGAAGGCATTATTATAAAGAAGGCAACGAACAGGCGAAAGACACAGGAGTCATTTTCCAGATCTCTGCCTTCCAGGAGGATTTCTATCTCAATTTGAGCCCTGATTCTCAGTTTCTTGCCCCAGCCTTCTCCATGCACTTCCCCGGTGCTCTCCCTAAGCCCTCCCCAAGTCTAAGACATTGCTTCTACTCTGGAGACGTCAACTCCGACCGAGATTCCTTTGCTGCTCTCAGCCTGTGTGGTGGACTTCGAGGGGCTTTTGGCTACCAAGGAGTGGAATATTTAATCAGCCCTATAAAAAATGGCACGTGGGACCTGTATCACAATAGCCAGCAGGGGACGCACCTGCTGCAGCGGAGAGGAGCCCAGTTTCAGTCGGCTGACACCACATCCAGGTGTGGAGTCGGGTCTGGTTTGAACCACGGTATCATGGCAGCTCTACAGAGATACAAAGGTTCAAAGCACAACAAAAGCCACCACAATGGCACCAAAGCCAGGGGCAGCTACCGGTCCAGACGCTTCGCCTCCATCACCAGGTACGTGGAGACATTGATTGTGGCTGATGAGACGATGCTGAAGTTCCATGGTGATGACCTTCAGCACTACCTGCTCACCCTCATGGCCACGGCCGCCCGCTTGTACCGCCACCCCAGCATCCAGAATCCCATCAACATTGTGGTGGTAAAGTTTATGGTTCTGACGGATGACGGGAAGGGTCCCAAGGTGACCACCAACGCTGCCATGACACTGAGAAGCTTCTGTGCCTGGCAGAAAAAATGGAACAAAGTGAGCGACAAGCACCCAGAGTACTGGGACACCGCCATTCTCTTCACCAAACAGGTGAGCCCCAGAGAGCACCCCATGTCCGTCCCCAGGGTCCAGAGGTTATATATGTAATGTCTGCTGCTTAATTGTAAACTTGCAGAAGTCAGAAATGCATAAGGGGAACTGCAGACCCTCCAACATGACCCAATCCCTCAGGTACACAACACTCCACTTCTGAGATTCCAGCTGTCACTCACCTGGTTTTAATGAATGAACTGAAGCTTGAGAAACATATTTAGCTTCAACACAGGTGGTTACCATAGTAACTGATCATTAAGAACAGATTATTTAGTACCTAGTGTAATGGGTCATGTTGAAGGGTCACAAACCATGTCACGCTCTTACCTTTACCTATATCGCGTCTCCAGCTGTATGGCGTGAAGCCAGTCGGGTGACATGGGGAAACGCAGATGTAAAAAACGCCATATCTGAGCATTTTCCTCTCTGCTGACAATCCTTTAATCATATCTGAGGTTTTATCAGTAAAACAGTGGAGTGTATATACAAGGCAGCCATCTCCTCCCAAAGGAAAATAAACCCAACAAGACAAGTCCAGATAAGAGCGTGAAGTGATGCAAGGTTGTGGCAGCTGGGTAGTGTCAGGACACAGGGAGAGACCACAATATCACAACTAGAGATGGTTCCTCCTCGGTCACATCCCGAGACTTCAGCAGGTGGGAGGCAGGAAACCCTTGACACACAACCCTTTCATCTCATAGACACAGAGACTGCTGCCAGCACTCTATTTAGCAGGTTTACACGAGGAAGTCAGAGCAGAATCTTTATTTTGGGACTCGCTGGAGCACTGCAGACATAGCCTGGTATTATCTAGCAGAGCAATGTGGAGAAAGTTTAGAAAACTCTTGTAACCGGATCCTGTAAGCTGGTGTTCAGAGCTCCAGGGGACAGGGTTACTTATTCATAAAGTGATAACACATGCCACAGAGCAGTAAAGTGGGATGACGTGTGAACCTGAACTGGCAACAAATAAAGTTATTCTTGTTTTAGGAGCTTGTTTTACATTATGCCGGTTAAAGACTATATGACTGATAACATAGCATTAGGGGATTGCTATTATCACCCATATCCCTGTGGTGACAGCATGTCATTAGTCATATATTGTACATATTGCAGCATTATCACCATTGCATGGATAATTGTGATGATAGCAAAACAAGCCATTAAGATATATGTTGTAATTCATGCTGTGTGTGTGTGTTGTTTGTTTACATACAACAGTGACTTTGAGCATGTTAGAGCCCATTCATAAACTCTTTAGCTATGGTCTAGTGCTCATGCTTTTGATATGGCACAACATGCTGAAGGTACTATACCCTGGACTCTCATGTAGTACTCCTGAGACATATTACCAGTTCAATTCTTAGGTTGCCATCTGCAATAGCACTGTCATATAGGGCTTGATTTACTAAGCGGGAAAGGAAAAGTAGAGATGTTGCCCATAGCAACCAATAAGATTCTAGCTGACATTCTCTAGTATGTAATAGGAAAGCGAGAGTTTGAATCTGATTGGTTGCTATGGGCAACATCTTTTTTATACCTTATTTTATTTTATTTTTTTTATACTTTTTTTATAGAATAGACGTGATTTTTAGTTGTTAATTATTAAATGTCAGATTTAGTTTTGTGCTTGAACACAACTCACTTATAGTTTAGGAACAAGTCACACAATTTTTGACCTGATAAACCCTATGTAATATTAGTCATATGTAACAATGTCTAACTGACCAGTTCTTGTCTCCCCTTTTGTTACATACATGTAATGAAGCGATCTGTACTTCCGGAGAGTTGTGAGCTGCTATTAGCGCAGCAATATACAAATGATATTTTGCAAAGTGTGTCATGTGACTATTTTTTGTGATGGTGATGGTGAAGCACATGGACCAGCGTTTATGCAGCATCTGCCATAGTGTTCAATGATAATAGAGGATCAAGTGAATAAGCAGCTTTAACTGTGACATTGTAATTTACATGAATATGTCTAGGTGGAGTATCGGTGTTTGACCATTAGGGGCACGGCCTTTTCCCTCCCACAAGATAAGCTGTTTTCCATCTAGACTCTTGTTTATGCACTTGCAGCATACAAACCCTACATTAATGCGCAGTTCCACAGTCTAAGTTTCCTGACTATACACTGAATGATGGAATGAACAGATTACACACTGATTCTAAACTTTATATCCTGCTACAGCAATTTTCCTGCCCTAACCCCCTGCACGGTATGGACACAGTTACGTAGTTTTTTCTTACGTACGTTGTTTTAAGAATTGAGCTACTACGCATGCTTGTTTACGCTATCTACGTACCATTTCTGTATGTAGATTGTGTAAGCGTGGTCTAAAGACAAACTACATATAGAAATGGTACGTAGATAGCGTAAATAAGTTACTACGCATGCGTAATAGCTCAATTCTTAAAACATATGAAAAAAACGACGTAACTGTGAATCCGGAGCAGAGTTCCTTTATCAGCCTCTGTTTTCTGAGGATTGGGGTGGTTCCAGTCTTATCCTTTCCTCTGTGTCCCGTGCCTTACATGCAGGATATACAGGACACCCCATGTCCATCACCACTATCTGCATTAATGTCCCCACTATTTCACTCTCATCTAAATGCACCCAGACCCATGGGCCTGATCCAGACCTACGCCGATGCGCTGTGCTTACTAAAGCAACATCTGCCCGGCGCATGCGCAGATCAGCTGCAAACCCGATCTTACGCTTACGCCCGCCGTCCGAGCGACGGCGTGCGTACCTCTGGATCAGGCCCCATGTCACTGCTAAAGTTCACAGGAGGAATTGCGTCTGCTAATAACTATACTGCACCTGTACAGGTTACACCTCTCACCTCAAATACATTGTGACTGGTCAACTAATGACACCCAGGAGTGCAGGTGTGAATAAATAAACAGAATGCTCTCTCTGTGGTTCTATATGGGTGTAACTGTTACATAATAAGGATCTTCTATACCCAATACCAAGACAGAACTCCTTATGGGCCCAGGTCTCTACCATAGACTGTATCAGTTTTATAGTGTTATGTTTATAGAGTTACCCAGTGATGAACGATACCGTGTCCAGATACCTTGTTGTATCCATGTTACTCCTGTTTGCATTTTTGTTGTCTTTAAAAAGTAAAGATTTAAATGTCTTGGAAGGGACCCCAAGTATTGGCCAAATGCTAAATGACACAAAAATCACACACGTGGTTGCTACCCTTTAACCCTAGGGCCCCGTGGCCCTACATCCACTGTGACTAATGTACCTTTACACACTAAACTGGCAATGTTGTGCCCCAAAGCAAAAACCTGCAATGGAGGCTAATCTACAGATTTGGTATCCTTTACTATGTACATGTAAGGGGAGAGTGCACCCCTGTAGCCCCTCACACATATAGAGCGTCATAGACCTACCTAAGTCTCTGTACGGGGAAGGGCAGTGTACAGAATGCTGCAACGTAACTAAGGGGTTACCCAAGCGCTTGCTGTATGATTAGCATTCCGGATCCCAGGCACCATGCGTATTAGGTACATACGGTGAGCGGGCCCCACCCCGCAAGCAGAAATAGGTTTGTGCATCGGAACGCAGCATGGGTCGTTGCGATGCGGAAGTCCTTGTACTGCACATGTGCATTATGATCACAGGACGCGTGTGTAAGTCAGCTTGCGTTAGCAAGTTAGCATCCAGCCCATTGATTGGAAACTAGACCTGTTGCTTATTATACATCAATAGGGCAGAGAGTCTCCAGCAATGAAGTGGTTACAAGGTGTAAGATGCTGGGATTGGCTGGGACATGGTCTCTCCTCCTGCAGATGCTTCCTTATAGCCTCTCTCTCACTGACTCTGCTTCCTGCTCTACAAGACATTTCCCTGCCAGGTTTCAGAGCTCCCCGGGGTTCACAAGAGATGATCGTGCACAGCTCTCCGTACCTCTGTCTACTCCTGTCCTCGTTTGCTCCCGTGACCACATAAATACATAACATGTCATTTTCATTTCCCTCTCTTCCTATAGCTATCTGTTTCCCGGCTGGCTGCTTCCCCGGGATGTTTCACAGCTCATCTGTAATTGAGAATACTGTGTGCTGCCCCGGTCTGTCCTGCAGAATAATCACATCACACAATGGGCCAGACTGATCCGCTATGCAATACAATGGTCAGCCCTGGACTCGGCGTTCTTGCTCTGTAATGAGTGAATGTTATATAAGAGTAATTCCCCCACTCACTCACTCACTGGCTGATACTTAATAACCTCCGTTACTGGGCTGTATGGCAGAATCTTAGAGCGCATCCCCCTGGACCTGACATCTGTTGGGCTCCCCTCGGAGTAGCGCGTTATTGTCCTGTTACATGTTATGGGAAGAAGCTCTGACATTATTATGGAATGTGCACTGTATGTACCAGATTTAAGCTGTCCGCTCTTCTCAAATGTTGCTGAACTCCAGTTCACATTCTCCTAAGATAACAGGCCGATTGTGGCCTCAACTCTGGGAAAAGTTTCATTAAGCTCTAATGTTATCAAAAACACAAACATACTGTATTATTATTAATTATATTCAGCATTAGTATATCTAGACTTATCCGTCCTACGTCTGCTGCCCATCTCGGGGCTTTATCTTCTGTATCTTGTCTTTTTTCTGTCTCTGTTGTAGGCAGATAATCCTAAACTATGGCAATAACATTCAGAGTTAAAAGCAGAAGTTGAAACCAGAATAAAATTGCTTTGAGTGCAACCAATTTGCAAAGTATGGGGTGCAAAGTCTTTTCTGGACCGGAAATACTGGCTTATGTCACATATTGCACACAAATACAGCACAGCTTTATTTCTAAACAGCATTTCTAGCTGAGTGGGCGCACGTCCCCCTTGCAAAATGTCTCCATTAATGACTATTTGCTCCTAACTCTAAATAAGCCCTGATGGGTTTGAGTTGGACACAGCATATGTTTAGTACAGTAGAGATGTTTACATGTCTGGGGGCACATTGCATAGGAGGTGTTGAGGATGCCAGCAGTAGCTTCTGATACCTGCAAACTGACCAATGCAGCCATTTGTGGGTAAGCGCTCTGTGGGAGAGAAAAGGTATGCAAGTAGTAAAGTAAGGACTGGTTTCAGCCCTTGTGTACCTTCCACATTTGCAGTGGAGGTGTGAATCTAGCCCCTCATTATCATCTCTCCAAAAAAAATAATCTGTGACTTTGCATTTACCAATAACACCGTAACATCTTGCTCTAATGCTGGTCTGGATCCAGACTTAAGTAAGTGCTTGAACTTAGTTACTCCTGGGCTAAACCATGTTGATTGCAGGGGGAGTCAAGGTAATTGTATTCTTTGCATGCAGGGATATATCTTTGAATTGCTTACTGCACACAGATACTGACCAGCGTTACTATCACACTGTTATTTAGACTTGGGATAGGAAATATCACCTCTCAACTCTAATACTGTTTGCAACAGATGAAATATGACTCCCCTGCAATCAACATGGTTTAGCCCAGGAGTAACTAAGTTCATGCACTTACTTATGTCTGGATCCAGCTGGCTGTGAGTAAGGTCACACAGGTGTAGCAATACGTACTATGAAACTACAAAAGACTAATTTTTGTGACGGATTTCAGGCACACGTGTCAGACTGTAAACATACCCTGACATTGCCATAGTGTAACCTTGTTATGTCAATAAGATATGGAACCACCTTCCTTTCTGTGAACTCGGGCGCGGGCTGTTTATTTTAGTCTAGTCCTGCGATGGTGAGAAGCTGGCGTATATGCAGCGTGATTTCAGGACTGTGTCATGTGGGTGCTGAGTGAGATCTCGGGGACCTGGATTAGATGCTTCAGAGGGGTTTCCTTCTGGTGACCATGAAGCATCCGCCTTCCTGCAGCAGTGTCTTCCGTTATAGTCCTCTATCTTTAACCAATGGCACATGATACAGATACAGCCTGTAATATAGAGCAGACTGCACATTCTCTATTTGCACAGTAATTGTCACTTGTAGAAGTCGGCTTCTGGGAACTTGGGGAGGAAAGATAACAAATGATCTTGTTCTGCAAATAGCCTCAGGCAGCCAGTGTACCACGTATCAGGAATGTCAAGAATCCCCACGAGAAATAGGATGAGTCTGTGCTCTGACAGTGAGGTGCCAGGCAGAGATGGGAGGTGTCAGGTCAGTGGCCTATTGGGATGTATGTGCTATGTGCAAATCTGAACCCAGGCAAACCACATTGCAATATGAGGCTGGCAAATACATTTATGTTTATTGCATGCGGGGAAGATACTGTCTGACATTGCACATTAAATAATCACGGCCATCACATTAATCTATATTCCCTAGGACCTAACTCTGGAAATGGTGGAATGAATCAGACCCTTAGACATCATAGCAAATGGTACATCCTAGGACGTGTTTACTAAGATGTGGCTTTTGTTAGATTTACACTGTGCCCCATTGCAATGTCTACGTGGTCAAAGAGAGGACCGAATCCTCACCTACATCCATCAGGGGACTTGCGCAAGTCATTAGCATAAGTCTCCTGTTCCGGAACATTTGTGCATGTGCGCCAGAGGTCCCGACCGCATAAGTGCTAACGTAAGTAACTAAGTTACGTGCGTCGGTATTTACGCAGAATCCTTCATTTCCAATAGCCATTTAAATGAGGGGGTCACGGGCGGGGAACAGGGTACAGCTGCACACCTAGTGGTAAATTTTAAGGTTGCAATGTTGACACGTAAGTGTCCAGATTTACTACTGACAGGGGGGAGTGCAGGGGATGTGCACTCCCCTCTATGGCTGCCTAACTACAGACCCCCGCACACACGTACAGCGTACGGAGGTCAGGATGGGGGCCAGAATCATTTGCGCATCTTTAATGGGTGCAGGGTACAAATCCTGCACAAGGGCCCCCTGGACAGAGTACTCAATTTCTCTACAAGGGCCCAGCACAAGGCTATTGGTACCTCTATGGAATGGGTACCAGGGAAAGAATTACAGTATTAGTATAGTAGTAAAACACAGTTTTAGTGAGTGAATAGTGCATTAAATTAGTAATTAGCAAGTGATGTTTCTTTAAATGGGCCAAGCCTCTGTGTTCATGACAGCTGATTGCAGCGTTTATCATGAGTGTCTGTGACATACTGCAACAACAGCAACGGGGGACGCCGGAGAAGCAGAGAATGCGGCTGGATAGATGCCAGAGTTCATGCGTTGTCTCATCCCATCCCTGCACCCCGATGCCAGCCTCACTGCTGTAATGTATGGACAACTGCACCGTGCAAGTAGTCACCAGCTTTACACTCTCCAGCTAATGTGTCATCTGTCACTCTGATGCCGTGTCCTATGTGATGACATTCTGTCATATTATTTCTTAAGTAGAATCAATCACCAATAGCCATAATACAGTGCAGGCCTGTACTACCACAGCCATAAGCCTCTCTGTGCCAAAACACTATTCCCTGATGTGACATAGGCAACCTCGGCTCTGCAGGTTCCGCCATGCTTTCCGGGTGTCCGTTATCTCACTCCCCTATCATGTGTGGGCTTTGGATGACATACGTGTCCCTAAACCAACCTGAAGAACTCCCACAAATCTGCCCTCCATCCTAATGCCGCCCACAATGCCTCCTTGTGAGATTAAGTCATGCAGAAGGCATAGCATGCCCCCTCCCCCATGCAGATCTCCTTGCGTACTCAATTATTGTAATGCCGAACAAACATGGCGCTATTTCAGTATTCAATAGACTCCATCTAATTGAAAACTGCCAGTCGTTGAACGCTGCTGGCATTCGGGTGTCAGTGGGTGATCTGTCGGCACTCAGACTATCAGAGCGGCAAACCACACCCGTTATCTCTAGCATGTCGGGACTAGCATTACCACACCAGCCCGGGTCCATGCGCATTTCAATCTGTTGGCTCTGATGCAGCTGTCAGGGCAGGTGTTTGGCACTGAGCACTGGCACCGCCATCCAGGGCCAGATTAACAATGGTTCTAATGGGACTACAGTCCCAGGCCTCCAAATGAAAATAGGCCCTCACACACTGTAGATCTCCAGGTTTCCCATTGCAGTGTATAACAATGAATGTCAGGGACTGACATCCTCCTTTAAAGCATACTATATAGTGTGGGCCATGGATAATTTTCAGCCTATGGCCTACATGGCCCTCAATCCGGCCCTGCCGCCATCATGGATGAAAACCGTTAAGGGTTAAGGTTAGACTGCACGACGAGGATGGTCAGGGGAGGGTTAGGCTGTGGAGAGGGAAGTGGTAAGGTTAGGCTGCAGGGCGAGGATGTTTAGGGGAGGATTAGGCTGTGGAAAGGGTAAGGTTAGGCTGCACGACAAGGATGGTTAGGGGAGGGTTAGGCTGTGGAGAGGGAAGGGGTAAGGTTAGGCTGCACGACGAGGATGGTTAGGGGAGGGTTAGGCTGTGGAGAGGGAAGGGGTAAGGTTAGGCTGCAGGGCGAGGATGGTTAGGGGAGGGTTAGGCTGTGGAGAGGGAAGGGTAAGGTTAGGCTGCAGGGCGAGGATGGTTAGGGGAGGGTTAGGCTGTGGAGAGGGAAGGGGTAAGGTTAGGTTATGGGAAGGGTATGGTTAGGGTTAGTATGAAGAAACTTACCTGTCTCCGTTAGACTCTCTGTAGAGACAGCAGTTGCGTTAACGATGCTGTCTCTCCGGAAAGTGGCGAACATTGACGCCGGTCACTTCATTGCTGCAAAGTGATCTGTCAAAATCCATATCATCGGAGTGACGAACTATACCCGACCCTTCTGCTATAGCAAGTGCACAGTATCCTGGGAGGTGTTAAGTAATGTACCACACTGACACAGGATGAAATGCTATCACATAATAGTACATTTAATGACTGCAGTGTCAAACCTGCTCAGATCTGCAGAGCATCTCATCCTGCTGATTGTGCTGGGAAGGAAATGCTGACATCAGTGAATGTGATGACAGACCTGGATGAGCTTTCAGCCGGCAGAGTGACAGGTCCGTTTTGCAATCTGTGTCTGAACATGCCCCCTGCACGGCTTCTAGTCAGCCCGTGTTTTGCTTTGTAAAGCTCTGGAGATTAAAACATACAAATGCCCCCCTAAGTCAGTCACAGGTCACAGCATCCCCTCTCCTCTCTGTGGTTACCAGCTATACATACAAACGCCTATTTAACCCTTAGAAACCATAACACATATACTGCAGTGACAATATCTATAATGGTGCAGGGTGTGCAGTGCAGAGGGGGCCCTGTGCCATCCACCCTGCACAAGAAGATTCTCCCCTATAACTGCAGATTATACACAGGCAGCATGGCTGCCGGCAAACCTACTGGTGGATGGCCCTGAGTGGTGGGCAGTCTCATCACACTGATTGGTGGATGTCTGGAATTATCCACCAATTGAAATGCAGGAAGAGGAATTGACAGGGCAGGTAAGGGATGTGGGATTTGATGTTTATTTGGGAGGTGGGTCAAACTGAACATAGTTTAAGGGTTTCACTAAGATGTATGGGCCTGATCCAGAATTAAGTGTGATTTCTGCACACACAGAGATTCTAAAGTCCACACGCAAGAGGCTAGTGTACTCCCATGACACTCCTTTTTTGCTTTCAAAATTTAGCTGACTTACGTGTCCATAACCCTACCATAACCTTGTGCACATGGAACGCCTAGTGTACAGAGGTGCCTAACCCAGCCCATACTGTCCAATTGAAATGCCTCTCCCCGCCCATAATGGGCTGGATCCAGACTTAAGTGATTGAAATTAGTTACTCCTGGGCTAAACCATGTTGATTGCAGGGGAGTCAAATTTCATCTGTTGCAAACAGTATTAGAGTATAGAAGTGATGTTTCCTATCCCAAGTCTAAGTAACAGTGTGATAGTAACGCTGGTCAGTATCTGTGTGCAGGAAGCAATTCAAAGATATCTACCTGTATGCAAAGAATACAATTAACTTGAATCCCCCTGAAGTCAACATGGTTGTGCCCAGGAGTAACTCATTTCAAGCACTTAAGTCTGGATCCTAACATTCGGAACTCTGAATGTACAGAAACCAGTTCTGTATGTTCGCAGTTACAAAGTGTAACACCTGGCACACGCATGACCTGTGCGCTCACAAAGCATGACCATGCACACAGCTTGTGTAAGATCTAAGAGAGGCGTGTTCCCTACCAGACTATTCTATACCCCAAGTCCGATAGGAACACATCACAAAGATCTAGGATTCCATTTCAGTTAGTGTTTAAATTGTTACAGGCAGCATGAGTCACAACACAGAAGAAGGGCTGTAATTATTGTGTCATGCCATCGGTAACCATAGCGATGAATGTGAAAGGTATATTTCTTATTTATAGGGGCCATGGCTTCTTTGCAGATTGTGGGAGAGTACAGACTGTAAAAGGTATAGTGTATATGAATGTATTCAGTAGCAGGTAACTGGACGAGTTTTGAGATACTTCTCATGTCACTGGTTTGCTGTTATCATCTCCTTGAATTGAAGTCAATGGCTGATATGTGAGGGGAGAAGTTGCACTATAGAGATCTTTGTAATGACACTCGTAAAACATTTTCCAGGGTCAGGCTGTAACCTTGGCCTTTGGTCATGCACTGCTGAATATAATTAAGTCATTGGTATATGATGTGTCCATTTGCGGTCACAGTCAGGAGTTTTCATTTGTAGATCTTTCAGCTGTGCCATTATTCACTAAGTTCCTATAGTGTCTTTCTGAATATTATTATTCATTAAAGCTTAGGCTACAGAATCCAGAAATCCTACAAACAGGGTTGGTGCTAGGGCTCTGGACACCCTAGGAAAAGCTTTGGCCTGTCATTTCCCCTCTACTGTTAGCATCGGTTACTTCAAAGGCACAGGATTAACTGAGCTGCGGCTCCTGCATAGTACAGTACTAGGTAGGAATCGAGGCTCGGATGATCCCTTGCAGTGGTGCTGTCTGGGAGCCATCTTGTTCTCATCACATGACCACCACCCTGATATAATAGTTACTGGGAAGATGAAATGTGCTGCATGTATTGGTCCTTCTAGCTAGTCACCAGGTAATATACTGTATACATTTACATCTGTATATAGCACTTCATCAGGCTGGGAGTCCTTTAGGTTAGAACAGGAAAGACGATGTCTTGTGAACAGTATATATAACAGTGCCTGCAGCATATCAGAGATGACAGCTGCTTATTATGACAAGGGATATCAGCACAGTACATACAGTACTAGAGCTTCCAATTAAGTTCCATGCATTATATCCTGAGCATTGCACTGATCTTCTTATATGCCATGCATCTCCTGCAGTGCCACTTGTCACAGGGCCGCCTGTTGCAGGGGGTGGGTGTGAATTCTTATAGCAGGCAGTGATTATTTCTCCCAGCAGGTGGGTGACTGAGAGACAAGACTATTTTCTCCTAGGGAAAGGTCCTAATATCGATGCCACACACCTCATCTGCTGGAACCGATAATCCTGGCAGAAGAAGAGGGCCCTTGTTTGGTGACGTTAGCTGTGTCCCATATTTTTTATGCATGACTATATATCAAATGATCATTCTGTGTGTTACTGGTATGATTATTGCCTGTTTGGAAAATACGTCAAGACCACTCGCTACAGCAACAAGATCATCTTGATCGGTCGATAATCTCTAAAGTGTATGGACAGGCTTCTTTTGTATGAGTCACTTGGTGAATGCAGGTAGACTGAATAGTACATAGCAGGGCTCGAAGTTGGGTATACGGGGGTATGCCATACTGTCACTTCTCCCACAGATTTAATAGAAAAGCTATAAATCTCCATTCACTTCTATTACTGCCATATTTCCATACCGCCACTTCTAAATGTCCATACCGCCACTTCTAAATGTCCATACCGCAACTTCTAAATTTCCACTTCGACCACTGGTACATAGTGTAATATTCTGGGGGGGCATGTTCTTGTGAGGGTGTAATATTAGGCAGTATAAGTGTCTTAGGGGATTGTCATGAAAGACACCCTATAAATTGCAATGTCGCCAGGTAAAATGTTTTATGAATAACAATGACCAGTATTTACTAACACAACTCAGAGACGTAAATCTGTGCTACAGCCCCGTCTCTGATTGGTTGCTCTGATTTTGGTGTGTGTTGGCAACGTTGGTAGAAGCGCTTACAGGAATGAGCTACAATATGTCTTCAGCGTAATCACATTGTATCCTGGCAGATGGCGGTTTTAGACTAATGAGTCTCTATCTGGAAGACATTAGGTGCCAAGATGATCCTGCGAGCGCACTACAGACCTCCCATCAGTCACCCCTGTACTTTAGTATAACCTCTTTCATTAAATAACAGTTCAGAATGTAAATAATGATGTATATTTTGTAACATTTGTTGCAATCCCTTTATGATCTTATTTATTATCGTTAGGTAAACGTGCCCCTGTCATTGTAAGCATGCATCTACTCAGACCATGGCTGCTTCACACTTGCCCCAGTACTTGTTTTACATCTTGGCTCATCCGTACAGACCAAGGAGCACAAAAACACCAGAGGCCAGATTTACTAAGCTGTGGGTTTGGAAAGGTGGATATTTTGCCCATAGCAGCCAATCAGATTTTAGCTCTCACTTTCCAATTACATACTAGAGGATGTCAGCTAGACTCTGATTGGTTGCTATGGGCAACATCTCCACTTTTCCAAACCCGCAGCTTAGTAAATCTGACCCCCGGAATGAATCTGCTGGGACGCTCAGGCGCTGTGTCCTGGGTCTATGAAATCTGGGGAACAGCTGACTCTGATCAACGCTGGGCGGCAGCCAGAACATTGTACTTTATTTCAGACTTGGCCACATTCAAAAGAAAAGCACAAATGCTATACTCCATACAAGCAGTTATCTCAGGATTCATCCATCATCCCACGAGACACCAACACTGCTCATTTCTCCTCTTGTTATTAAGTGCAATGAGACAAAATTGTATGTTTGACTTACTGTCATCTTGGACAATCTATGGGTCTGTATAAGATAAGTGACACTCTGCATATGCACAGTGCTGTAGCAGAACACTCTCTGGAGCCATGTTTAGGACAGATAAAATATGGGACATCACATGACTTCCCTTCCTCTTAGTATCCCCTTCTGCCACATCACAAGTATATCAAATAAAAACAACATTAATCAATTCTTAACTACCATATATATGGGAATGGGAGACTAATAGACATTACAGTGTATGCTCGCAATGGTATTATGTAACAGTACAGTTACCAGCATTTGTGTGATTGTTGCTGAAAACATCCTTCCAGGACTGACAATTAAACATTTTTCTTCAGTTTGCAAATCGTAAATGTGATTTATGACCCCACCTTTAAATGTGTTCTGGGCCCCTTCTAACAAGGCTCTTCCAGGATGTTTTTCTTACATTGTGCTGACAACATAATAACACTTTAAAGCAGAAAAACAAGATCATACAGTACATGAAAGAAAGTCCTGTTTTCCTCTGTATAGCCTGACACACTCTGCTACTGCTGTTGGCGATAACTTAGATTGTGCACAGTACTAGGGTACAGATATGTTAAACATGCCCCTTGGTTTCAAGCTGGACATTTGCGTAATCAGAGTTCCATCCCCCACATCATTAAGCTTTCTCCTACAGTATATGAGAAAACGCTATTTTAGAAATAGACACAGCCGAAAGCAACTTTTTCAACTGTCTCTATTTCGAAATTAGCACTAATGTCAGATAAAAAAATGAAGAATGTTTAAGTATGCTGATTTATCATCATATAACACTTCTGTTAAGAAGTAGGTTGAGGAATTTGGTGAGCTTCTCTGAAGAACTGAGTTTTAGGGGAGCACTTGAAAGTTCGGAGAGTAGAGTATTGTCTTAGTGGGTGAGAACGGTTATTCCAAAGAGTGGGTGCAGCTCAGGAGAAGTCTTATAACCGGGAATCAGAGCATTTGTTAAGTGTGGAGGAAACCTGTATGTGCTACGAAGATTTGAGAGAACGAGTTTGGAAATATCTTGAGATGAGTGAGGATATGTATGCAGGTGCAATCTTGGATGACAGATGAGGCAGGTGTAGAGGTGACCTAATTCATAACTTTAGATCTGATCCAGAGTTTTAAAACATTAGGAAATCAGGAGGAAAGTTACACCTGGGCCAACCCATGATGCAGGGGAGACAACTATTTGCAGACAGTATTAGAGTTACAAGTTTCCATGGCAAGTCTAAATAACAGTGTAAAAGTTATGCTGGCCTGTATCTGCATGCAGGGAGAATATTTTGCTTTTGCATATTGTACACAAAGAATAAAAATACAGTAACAGGGCTTTGTAACTTTCCACCTGATTTCTTCTTGTTGCCAAACTCTGCAACTGCTCCTATAACTTTATTTCCAGACATTGGAAAAATATGTCTTAGGAGGGATTATTTACTGTGCAGGTGGGTCTGTTAGACATTCTTTGTGAAAGGCATTGGTCGGATCCAGACCTATGTTCCCTTTATGTTTCAAAGCGTAGCGTATTTCTGCTTTCGTAATTACTATGCACTCCCCTCGGTCCTACGTATTTTTACCGTTTTACACTTTCCAAACCTTACCCTACCTTTTCTAAGCGTAACTGCTGTCAGCTGTAATGGTTGCACGTACTTACGCGCCTAAGCACGCCCATACTGTATGATTTAAATGTTTCACCCCGCCTCCAAAGCGTAATTACAGGTGTCGTATGTCTGGCACGCCCCTTCATCCATAGTTACGCTGTTGATCGTAGGCTGGTAAGTACGTTCAGAGTTTCGGGTCATATTATCTGCCACGCGCATGCTCAGAACATGCAAAACAGCGGTTTTACGACTCCAGCTAGCATCAATACGCTAGCGGGCAGAGCTCTGGATCTGGCCCATTGTATCCACATCAATAATGTGTAGAGAACACAATAATGGTCATTTATACCCACTTTCCATTAATCCCCCATGATGCCCAGGAGACCCCAGAAAGCACTCCCAGAATCCTGTAGAGTGGATACTCTCCTACATTTGGCCTACAGCTGGGTCTGATACAAATGTTGTAATCAAGGTCTATCCCCCATTCTTTAATCTTGTTATTTGCAGCATTGTGCTGCAGTGGGTGTGGGGCTGGAAGACGTTAGACACTTGGAGACCGTCAGCTGGATGAAAGAAATAGAAAGTTTTCGAGAAGTGAGGTGAGAATGTCAGATCTCTGCCTACCTGGGCTTGTACGGGGTTTAGATTCATAATTAACTTCACAGAGCAAAGTTGAAGTGTGTAAGTAAGCCTGGGCTCTATTTGTATTTTTATCCATTAACTTAATGTTTGTTCAGTGCACATAACTGCAGTTGGGTCACGGAGCAAGGAATTAAGTATGGGGGCAAGTTACTATTGAAATTCCTTCTTAGTGACACATCTCATGTATGCATTGTGTGGGAGGTGCAGCTTTCCTAGTCATACCACAGTGCTACAACCACAATGCAGCAACACAAAACACTACATTAACTGTATACAAAGAGCAGTCATGTGCATCTAGAATGAGCTGTCTCAGTAGCATCAAACTCATATCTATGGAGAAAAATGTCAAATGTAGATGTAGAAGATCCTTTGTCCTGTCTGATCAATAAATGCAAAGGAGAAGAGAGGGACAGAATGGCGCAAGGAGCTAACTATAATTCACTATATCTATGCTAAGCAGCCCAAATGAACAAACGGGGGAACCACCAACACCCTAAAAAAATGGAAATCAATATATAAATAGATCAATAAGGCGCTAAATTCTGTCTGATCAATAAATTCCAGGGTTGGCCAATCATTTAACATACGCACCTGAGAGCAACCAGTCAACTCCCAAACCATATCTCTTGGTAAAGTGTGTGTAGGAAAACAGCCTCTGGTGTGCGTTCTTTACCTATTGGACCGTATTCACAGATCCATATTTACTACGTGCGTATTTTTAATCACGCACGTAGCACAGCAACACCCATGACACTCCCCTAGCACGGCCAGTTTTTCGGTGACTTGCGCCTCCATAGGGCACCCTTAACTCTACGTGTTAACATACGCAATTATGTTACTTCGTACATGCGTATTTTACTAACCGCACCCATTTAAATGCCCCCCCCACCCACTTTTACGTAACTTCGAACGTACGGAAAACAACCATGCCCCCTCCACACATATGTTCCCAAGTCTGATTTACAAGTCCGTGCCTAAAGTTACATGCGTAAATACTATGTAATTTGCGTGTAAAAAGTTACTATGCATGCCCAAAAACGTATCTGTGAATACGGCCCATTGTGCATTATTATATCTTTAATTAACAACCCCCCCTACACATACAGGTGCTGTGCCCGGCTGTGTCCCATCGTGTTTACATAAGGAGGGTGCCGGGGCATGCTGTCTGCACTAACACTGGAATGTGCAGAAAGTGCTATAAAGTAGGTCAGGAAGGTGAAACGAAGGACAAATGTCAGAGGTGTGGTGAATCACAGGTATAATATACTACCTGGGGCCTCAGGTTAATGGTAAGGATAGGAAGTCATATAATAAAAGTATGCAAAATACCAGTGGGTGTGGAGCTAAAAAAAGTAAACAAGAGCGGGTGTTGGAAAGTAGGATTATAACTTCTCGTAACACATGTGTTGTTGAATTAGAATGCAGCTTAGTGGTTAAGAACATGATAATAAACTATAATGGGTGTGGGTCTCCGCTTAGAACTGGCAGGGATTTCGATTGCATATGCCTAGATGAGGCATAGCAATTGATCCACGGAGCACCGAGCTTTCAGTGCTCCAAGTAAGTAAAAAAAGGGGACTGCAACCGACTATAACAGCTCGACTTTCTTTGTGACCTTATAAAATTATACTAGGGCTCCAGGAAGGCCATCATTGGCTATTTCGGTGGGTCTCACAGGTGCTTGCTTGTAGATTTTGATGGGAGGTCACCAAATAAAGGTCATTTTACAAGTGATAAAGTGTTCGGAGCCCAAGAGGAGGCCCAGACATGTCCCCTAATAAAAAAAACCTTTCATAAAACTGGACTCTGGCCACAAATAATAGAGCGGCTGCCAAAGAACCCAGTAACTCTCACAATCAAAATTGTTCTGAGGTTGGCATTAATCAAAATGAGTAATTTGATAGGCTTCACAGTCTCTTCTGCTCCCAGACACATTCTTGTATGTGTACTTATGAACTATTACATACAAAAAAACCATTGGGTATGACATGTGGTGCCAGGAACAACATCCAGAGGAATGCTTGGCACGAGTAGACCATAGATAAACACAACATTCACTCTGCTTGGGTGCTGCCCTGCTACTAGCAGATATCTAAAAGAGGAGTTGCTTTAGGGATTGACAGGTACAATATTGCCCCCCTTATTGTTCCCAATCGAGCAGTATTTTATTATAACACAATCATTAAAACACCCGTAATTGGTGGCCCACTAAAGCTACAATTATTCCGAAGTGATCACATTGAAAGATTTGTTAAATGGAAGGTGAATACATTGTACTATAAGGCGAATGTGCACGTAAAGCACTGACACTTACTATAGTGAGGAAGTCCTCATTATAGTAAGCACTGAACATCGGTGCTTTTTTTCTTATTGTGTGCATTTGTCTTTCTATATAAATATATATCATTATTTTTAGTTGTTGTATTTATTTTCATCCTATTATTATTATGATTATTGTTGTTATGATTTTATTATTATTTTATTATTTGCTCAGGAGCCACTTTATTGGTATTAGTTGTTTTTCTTTTGTTTACTATAAATAAGGTGTAGTAACGCCCCTTTATAGATTATTGGTATGGCCTCAAATAGAATACTGTGATCAGTTCTAGAAGCCATATCATCAGAAGGACATAAGTATATTAGAGACTGTGCAGAGAAGAGTAACTAAAATGGTACATGGCCTTTGTCACACATTATACAGAGAGAGACTAGAGAAAGTAACATGTATAGCTAGGAGCAGAGAAGAACAATTAAAATTATGCATGTCCTATGTCACACAACATACAGAAAGAGACTAGAGGAACTAATCATGCATAGCTTGGAGCAGAGAAGAGCAACTACAATGGTGCATGTCCTGTGTCACACACCATACAGAGAGAGACTAGAGGATTTAATCATGTATAGCTTGGAGCAGAGAAGAACAACTAAAATGATGCATGGCCTGTGTCACACACCATACAGAGATAGACTAGGAAGTGACATGTATAGTTTGGAGCAGAGAATGGATAGGGGGATATGATATCAGCTTTCACATATATCAAGGTTGTGTAACCAGGTACAGGAGGGTGGAATTTTTCAGAGGAACGGACATAATAGAATTTGAGAACACATATAATATGTATAAACTGGAGGGAGGAAAGGATTCGAGGAAATGTTTGGAAAAATTACTTTGCTAAAAGGGCACTTAATAAGTGGAATAACCTCCTATCTGAGGGGTAGAGGTAACACAGTAG
>WWET01000061.1:500999-515799 GCA_011038615.1 Limnodynastes dumerilii | reverse complement strand
AGTTTAATTTACCTGTGCTGAATACTGCAACTCACTGGCCACACATGTGACGTCATGACATCGTGTGTGCTGAGCAGATCACAGTGCGCAGCTGCTCAGGGCTCCGTAATGGACCCCTGAGCATAAAAAAAGTGCAACCGCTGCAGTGAAAGAGGATGAATGTCAGTGATTGACATCCTCATCATAAGCGCACCATCACAGCTGCTGAAATATGACAGCGGCTGCGATACACTGTGCTTAAGAGAAGGATGTCAATCACTGACATCCATCCTCTTTCACGGCAGCGAGAGTTTGTGGGGGCCCTTTTGTATTTGGAGGCCCCAGGATGTGGTTAATTCGGCCCTGTTTGGATCAGTATTTATACTAAGGAACACCCATTTGTAAACCCTGTGTTATAAGTGTGATTACTCTTCAGTCTGGATGGAAATGCTGAAAGAGAAAGCAGTCACAATCTGATCCAAACACTTTCAAAATATGAGCATCTTCTGCATATTAAATGTGTCTAATTTATCTCATATTTAGAATACAGCAAACTCCAAATTAAAAGCTAGATATGAATTTGTAAATGTCCCATAGAGAATGATTTATTCCCAATTGTTTGCTTGTCAGCAGTTATCCAGACTAATAAAAAATAGGCAACAAGTAACAGTGTTACAGTTTCTGGTTCATCACATTTCTAATATTTTGTTAGTTTCCTGATTGACTGTAGCCAGTGACAGAAGGAGGCTGATGAACAAGCCTATGTTTTATTCTAACAACAGGGATTTTAGAGGTTGTGATTGTTGCATTAATTGCAACTATTTTATGAGTTTTAGATAAAGATAACAATCATTCAGAAATCCTTAGATTTTAGCAGTTTCAGGGGCTTCAAATTGTACAAGTTGGGTTAAAAATGAACATCACATTTTTAGGATTGGTAGACATAAAACTCAATAACAAGATACACTGCATGCTTATGAAGCAAAAATGCTTATTGTGTAATATTGGAGAATGTCTATTTATAGAAATAGAACAAATTGGGAACAACAAGTTTTCTCTCCAATTCTTGCCAATTCTAGTAAAGGTTAATAGACAGGGAAGGGTAATTTTGATAATTATATAAAAGCATGTTTATAAATATATGTTTGTTATTTGCATGTGCTGCGTTCCCACAATTAAGGGTGGATATCTTAAATAAATAATCAATAGAACTATCAATCTGAATCTGATTATGGAAATATTAAGAAAAGATACAAATTATTAAAAAACAACAGCTGTAAAGAAGGGCAGGAACATCTTCAATAAGCAGAAGGATAATGAAAGTGAAAGCTGATTGCTATCCAAATGCACCACATTCAGAGTTTGAAAATAAGAAAGGAAAGTTGCACCTTGGCAAAACCATGTTGATTTCAGGGGGAGTCAATTAAATTTAATTATTTTCATGCAGGGAGAATACTTTGCTTTTGCTTATAGAACACAGATAGTGACCAGCTTCACTTTTACATTGTTATTTAGACTTGGGATGGGAAACATCACCTCTCAACTCTAATACTGTTTGCAACAGATGAAATCTGACTCCCCTGCAATCAACATGGTTTAGCCCAGAAGTGAATTTGCTCTCTTATTTTAAGCACCTTCTTAAGTCTGAATCAAACCCCCTGTCCTTTGGGCGCCACTGCAACTACACTATAAACTTGTTGTTTTTTTATCATTGCAGATATTTTGCAGAAATGGAAGAAATGAAGCAACTTAATTATTAATATAAATGTATACTAGCGAACAAAACAAAAAATATTTATAATAAATTAGGGAAATTACTAAAATCTATGACAGCTGAAAATGGTTGCCATTGGTGCAAAAGATAAATCCCAGACTGTGCATTGCTGACACACAAAATTAAATTTCAATTATAAAATTAATGCTTCAAAACACATTGAATAAACAGTTTGAAGGTTTTTAAAATAAACACTAAAATACCCATCATCAAAAAATAGCATAATATTGTGTGAATGTAAAATGTACAATCTGCATTTATGCCATTCATGTTTCTATTATTATTACCCTTATTATTTATTGTCAATGATATAATGCTTCTTTTTTTTAGAATGTTGGATATAATCTTATTATCCATCAGTGAAGTTTTGATCACTCTTCTGTTCATAAAGTAGTTTAGCATGTCAGTAAATGTGTCTCATGTGGAATGAGTAGCCAAACAGGATTATCTACTACATTTTTACTAATAGTTCCAGAAAATTCAGATTTTCAAGGCTAAATTCAGGAGTCAATAAAGATTATTGTAAATGGCTGTGATTTTGGCATATTGCATACTGATCAATATAGCTCTGATTTTTCGTTGGTTGATATAAATAATCCTCAAAGAGAAATTATTTGTAAACTTTATATGTTTTAAATTGGTATTATTGTACCCTTATCCCCTCCCAAGCCCATCCCCAAGGCCCACCCTGATTGGTTCTCAGACGACTCTAGTAATTAACCCCTGAATGACTGGTGTGAGTTGCAGGCAGCCTGGTGTTTATATGCCTTTTATACCTAGTTTGCATTCTTTTTGTTTCTAGCTCCAGGATTTTAGTATCTTTATATTATAGTACAAAGACAAACAGACCAACGGAAAACAACAAGACTGGAGCACTGACTTTCTATTCAGCTAAGGCTTCGCTTCCCATCAGAAAAACTATTAAAGGGGGTTTCACAAAATTATTTGAACTAGAGCCTTTCAAATATTACTGGTTCCTAGGCAAATAATCGGTGGAAGCAATAAAGATTCTTCCTGTGTGTAGAGTACATGTGCACTTTAAACCATAATGTTGCATACAACTGCTGGGCATTAATATAAACTAGTGCAAAGGGAAGAGGCGGTGTTTTTCCTAGGAACAATTCATATTATAATGGTAATTTCTGTAGTGTAATAAAAAAAAATTAACCAAAACATGAATTTGGTTACTATGAGCAACAAAATCTCCACATTAACGAAAACTGTGATCATTATAACAATGCATTTTAATGTCACTGGAATTTGATATGCATAGATGCTGCTATGTAAATAACCATCATTCTGTTATTGAAATACTTACACAGCTTTAGTTATATTTTGCTGTTTTTTTATATTGAAAAAAAATAAATGGATTATATTTGATATTTTATGTTTATGTTATTTATATAATTAAATCCATGGAAAACTACTGTTTCTGTTTTTTTAATGTATTGAGAACAGACAACAGGGGGTGTTACGTTAATCTTAAAACACTTTATTAATGTTCTCACAGAAACCCTTACATTTGTTAAAAATACTCTGCTCCTGAGCTTTCACATTGTCACTGGTTTCAATGAATTGATTGATATTTGAAAAACATTTTTCTGTCTGACTCAGGTGGTTACCATAGTAACTGATAGCTGAGCTCTGGAGCAGAACATTTTGTACCAAATGGAATGGGTCATGTGGGAGGGTCTGAAACTATGACTGATATCTTCTTGAAACCAGTCAAGTAATGACAGACACCTCTATGGACAGAAAACAATAAAGTAATATTGTATTTCAATAAATATTCTGGAACTGGATCCAGGCTTCCGTTCGACACCAGACTTATGCACGCAAAGGACCTCATTTACAAAGATCAATTTGTGAAGGCGAGATGAAATCGTTTCATTTCGCCGCGATTTACTCGCGATTTTTTGGTTTAAATCGCAGTATTCACAAAGATGCAATGTCAGTTACACTGGTGCTCTAGCGTTTCTGACTTCATCTATTATATAAGACACTGCCCCCTAGTGACCAAATGGTCATTAGGAGCAGTACCGCGGAAGAAGAGGAGCGTGTCCCCGCCGTGGCAAGTCCAGAAGAGCCAGAGAACCGGACGAGTGACTCCAATCAACCGGAACCAAGACTACAATCAAGTGAAGAACTTTCAGCACATCCAACACCGCTTCCCCAGAGAGATGCCAGCAAACGGTGAGTGCTCAAAACTTTAATTTTTTTTACAACACCACACACTGCATTCAAACACTTAGGATAGGACACAGTGACCACCGGAGGTAAGTGCACACATTAGGGAACATAATTGGTTAGGGAAAATTATTTTTTACATGCACACTTACTGTATTGTGTTAAAGTATGTTTGGTGCACACTGTCTTTTTTTTTTTACACACACTACACACAGTGTGGCATGGTTATTACTACAAGGCTAAGCAATGCTGAGCCTTGTAGTTCTATCAGCACAGCATGGCTAAGGCTTTCAACCATGCAGCACTTGCTTTTTTCACACACAAAAACATGTTAAGTATATTGACATGTGTTTTTGAGGGTCAGGGACGTGTGATTACATGAAAATCGCACCTCTCAGGCTGCAATTTTTTTTTTTTTGTGATTTGAGGTCGCACTAAAGGCGATTTCTTCAATTCGCCTTTAGTGAATACCACAAATTTTTTTTTCTGTCTTTTGAATGGCAAATATCTGGACGATATCTGTCCAGCGATGTTTGCAGAGGTGATTTTTTAAGCCATAAATCACGCAATTTGACCTTTTGTGAATACCGTGATGTGAGTTCAGAGGGTCAAATCACGCAATTTATGGCGATTTAGGACAAATCGTCCTTTGTAAATGAGGCCCAAAGTGTGAAAGTCAGGTGTTTTGAAGGAAGAGCACATGTGCACTCCAGATGTCATGGGGGATCTTCTGTCGTACAGAATTCCAGGGGTCGGCGCTCATCTCTAGTAATCGATAGGAGTTTTGGCAAAAAGCCGCTGGAAAGCCTGACCAAGAAGTCTTGTATCACAGCCAGCTTTGGACAAGTGTAGAGATCTGCTCTATCAAGGGCAGGTGGTTAGCCTCAAATAGAGGGGAATCTGATTGCCACGGTAGAAATGGAGTGATATGGGATGAGGATAGAGTGGAGGATAGATTTCTGACTTATATCCCGGGTGTAGCTGCATCCAGCAACAAAAGAATAGCTTCACACTGGAAAGAGGTCAGGAAATATACCAGGATCAGGAACCTGCCTAGTGGCTAAAATAGTTGAAGACCGCACTCTAAAAGTAAAAGTTATTGATAATTATCTGTGTAACTATTAAATGTAATGATCGTGCTATCACCCTGGATGAAGAAGATATACAAGAGAAAAGACAAAAACAGATATCCCTCTGGTAGAGTAGCAATCCTATATGACCAGTGGCAAATGAAAAAAGTAAAAAGGTTTAATGCTTTACTAAATTATTCTAAAAATAAGTAGGGCCTATACTAACAGCGAAATATAAAATAAAAAAAGTGAGAAACAAGTGATTCAAATTGGTTATGCCCTGTCATCCTCCCAATATCAATGCTGGGAAACAATAACCCTGCCAATGGGATCTACACACTAAGTACTGCATGTACCTGGATATATTTGTTTTGTATGTGCCTCTAACAATATAGACTATTATTAAGTAGGTGGAGCAGAAATATTCAGGTAAGCAAGAATCCCTGATTAGGATGCTAATATACATTCAATTGTAGCCTTTTTGTCTCAATGGACCTGATTCAGACTTAAGAAGATTCTTAAAATAAGAGAGGAAAGTTGCTCCTGGGCTAAACCATGCAGATTTCAGGTCATGTAAATTGTACACTTTGCATGCAGGGATATATCTGTGAATTTCTTACTGCACACAGATACTGACCAGCTTTACTATCACACTGTTATTTAGACTTGTGATAGGAAACATCACCTCTCAACTCTAATACTGTTTGCAACAGATGAAATATGACTCCCCTGCAATCAACATGGTTTAGCCCAGGAGTAACTAAGTTCAAGCACTTACCTAAGTCTGGATCCAGCCCATACTGTGTACTTCCATATACAGCAGCCATTTATTGGGTGTCAGATCTGACCATCATATCACTTTCTACCACCAGCACAATGAAATTACCTACTGATACCACGGGAGTGCAATAAGCTGTGGAACTTGGCTGATACATTCAGGGTACACTGACAGCTGAGATCCTCATTTGATACTGTATATTAAGGGTACACTGACAGCTGAGAGCATTATCTGATCTATTAAGGGTACACTGACAGCTGTGAATATTATCTGATATATCAGTGGTACACTGACAGCTGAGATCGTTGTCTGATATATTAGGGGCACACTGACAGCTGCGAGCATTATATGCTATCTCAGGGGTAGACTGACACTGAGATCCTTATCTGATATATCAGGGATACATTGACAGCTGAGATCCTTATCTAATATATCAGGGATACACTGACAGCTGAAATGCTTATCTAATATATCAGGGATACACTGACAACTGAGATCCTTATCTAATATATCAGGGATACACTGACAACTGAGATCCTTATCTAATATATCAGGGATACACTGACAACTGAGATCCTTATCTGATATATCAGGGATTCACTGACAGCTGAGATCCTTATCTAATATATCAGGGATACACTGACAACTGAGATCCTTATCTGATATATCAGCGATACACTGACAGCTGAAATGCTTATCTGATATATCAGAGGTACACTGACAGCTGAAATGCTTATCTAATATATCGATCCTTATCTGGTATATCAGGGGTACACTGACAGCTGAGATCCTTATCTGATATATCGGGGATATACTGACAGCTGAGATCCTTATCTGGTATATCAGGGGTACACTGACAGCTGAAATGCTTATCGGATATATCAGGGGTACACTGACAGCTGAAATCCTTATCTAATATATCAGGGGTACACTGACAGCTGAAATGCTT
Source organism: Limnodynastes dumerilii (assembly GCA_011038615.1). Lineage (NCBI taxonomy): Eukaryota > Metazoa > Chordata > Amphibia > Anura > Limnodynastidae > Limnodynastes > Limnodynastes dumerilii. The sequence continues at coordinate 509,062 of WWET01000061.1, read as the reverse complement.
ATCTGATATATCAGGGGTACACTGACAGCTGAAATGCTTATCTAATATATCGGGTACACTGACAACTGAAGTACTTGGCTGATACTTCAGGGGTACCGTGTCAATTGAGGCACCTCACCAATATAATGGGGGGGGGCTAAAGCAGTGGCTGATAAATCAGGGGTGCACTGACAGCTGTCTGCAGGCTGTAATGATTTCCACAGCTGAATGTCTTTTTGCTCTCACTAGCTCAGTTGTGACGCCTTTTTAAACAGTTTATTCTTGGCATCTGGTTGGATTTGTAAACTTTACACGAAATCTGGCCTTGTACATCAGACCGGACTCTGGCGGGATGGGCGCCTGCGGGTGTTTGTTGCTTTTGGGGCAGGAGAGATGCAGATGGGATTGAAGAGATTAGCAGCGGGTGTTTGTGGTCTCTGTCTCAGTGAAAGATGCTAAATACATAGAAAGACCTAAATAATGCTGGATTCTATTGTCTGAGATAAAGGGAATAGACGTGTCTATTACATGAATATTCCCTGGCACCACTTTTGGGCTGTGAGAAAAAACGATATCAGATAACTTTACGTAGGCAAGAAATATCCCCCATAATGTGTTAAACATCTTGCGCCGGATTCACACCACCGGACGTATTGCGTATACGTCCGGTGTTTACCGATATTTCATACTGCGCATGCGTGGTATCTTTTTTACGTAATCTACGTATCTTTTCGTTACATAGATTGCGTATATGTAATACGTCCAGTGGTGTGAATCCAGCCCCTAATTCCAAAATGTGTTGTCCCCATTGTATCAGGATGAATGTGTATTTATCTCTGTGTATGATAATATCAGTGTGTCTGGGTGTAAGTGTATCTATCTGTTTATATCACATGCTTTATAATGAATAATGTCCTCAATAATGACAGAAGATTACTGGCACCAACATAGTGGAAGCCATAATACACTTGTGTAGTATAATCTTGTAGAGCTTTATTTAACAGGACACATTTTAACATACTAACTAAATATTGAAAGACATTTTACTTGTAGACTTGTTGCAACTATCTGTTTTGTACGTACTGCGCATGCGCACCATAGAAAATACGCACATTAATGTAGCGTAATTGTGGGCCATTCACGTATGTGTCACATAAATACTTACGTGTGGGCGTGCCAATTTTACGTGCATCGAAAATACGTCTGAAATACGTGAAGTAGGCGGGGGGTTGTATTTAAAGTGTGCAGTATGGGCGTGCTGCTGGTAACTGAAAAGCAACCTGAACGGAACAGTACCTGAATGTAATCTCTGCAGGCATACAGCGTATGTCTAATTATCGCTGTGTATTATTGATCTATGTCTCGTAACGCAGGAACGGGGGTCACATCTGCAGACACACATTTTAGGTGGTGCATACTCTTGCTGGAGCTAGGGATGTATGCGCCATTCCCTAAACTACCCCCAAAATTAGGACCATTCTGTCCATATCAGTTCTAAAACCTATTACCATACAGTGCAAGCAGAAACATTGCCATATGCAACTTTCAATTGCTTTATGTCCTATGAATGAGGGCATAATAATTCTAAATAGTATAATAATGGATGAGACCACATTGCTGCATCTCCTGACTCACTCTTTCTGCCCCTGTATAGGTGAGTGTCTCTTGGATGAGCCAGCGAAACCTATCCCTTTGCCTGACGAGCTGCCTGGAGTGGGTTACAGCCTGAGCCGACAGTGCGAGCTGGCATTTGGCCTAGGATCCAAACCGTGCCCTTACATGCAGTATTGCACCAAACTGTGGTGCACGGGCAGAGCTCGCGGGCAGCTTGTGTGCCAGACCCGTCACTTTCCCTGGGCAGATGGCACTAGCTGTGGCGATGGCAAGTTCTGCTTGAATGGAGCCTGTGTGGAGAAGCACAACACTAAACGCTACAAGGTGAGTAATGAATGACAGCACTGTCACCAGAACGGCACAAAGCTCTACAGCTAAGAACCTTACATGTCTACAGAAATCTAAGGTGACCGGGGCTTACATATGGTACACATTGGGGCTGAGCAATCTAGGATTTAAACTGTGCAGACAATATCAGAGTTCAAAGGGGGCGTGGCCTATTCAACTCTAAACTTCAGTAAAAAAATATTCATCTATTTAATATGTATTTAAACCTCCAGATATTTTCCAGCAAATGCAAAAAGTAGAGATTCATCTGTAAACTGATGTGCATGGCTCTTGCTTTGTAAATGAGGTTCTCAGGGTTCTATGAAATGTGTATTATAATGAGCTGAAGAGGGCTATTTATCCAGTTAAATCCACAGTCATTATATAAAGTTCTGTCTTGTCCTCAGGCCCAGTGCAGTGACATGCGGGGTTTGATACATAGTGGTTGGGGAGATGTATTTCTTGCACTGTCCACATAACTCCCTTCATGTGTCTGACACATTGGAACATTTCTTTCCTGTGTCAGGGTTGTGTAACACTGTGTCAAATTAAAACAATGGGGGCCCCCGCTCCCTGAATGACGTAGCGTGTGATAACAGTGGATACAAGTAGACACGGTGTGCCAGCTCCAGGCCGCTGTGTGATTTATATTGTGAGAAAGCCAGGACTGGATAATCCAGAAAATACCACAGGGATGTGTGAGATGTCCGGCACATTAGGGCTGAATGCACCATGACTGTCCTCTGCGGAGGAACATAGAGAAAGCCATAATGTAACCATTATGCTGTTACTGGCTTACCGGAACGGCGGTATAAGCCGAGATAATCATAACATGAAAGTGATGCCAACTGGCCCATGTCCTGGATGAGATTATGCTATATATGGCCAACTATAGACTAAATGGCTGATAGCAGAGAACAGCAGCTTATAGTCAGGTGAATGGCAATCGTACAATCTGAATTCACATAAAGCTATTGATGATTTGAATACATAGCATTTTACTTCCTACAAGATCTGTTTATTAGGTTTTTAACAAGAGGACTGACAGGTATACATACAATCTTCAGGGTCCAGGATCTTAGTGGCTGATCCGGAGGTGAGCGTGCCCAGCCGGCGTGACATTTCTCTGCGTGGTTTGCTACTGCACATGCTCAGAACTGAAGAGTACACAGTCACGGCCGATTCAGGCCTAAAGCAAGTGCCCCCGATCAGATCGCAATGCAGAGGTCACAACGGACTGTTTATCTGATTCATGTCTAAGTCCAGGGGACTGACTTTCCACAACCTCCAGTGATCATGACTTTCCCATTTATGTACAAGGGTCTTTTCACACTAGAGACATGTCCCCCTGAAATGTGTTTATGTAGTTCCCATACCTAGATGATACTACAGTACCCCATAAAAACAGAGAACACAAAGGCTTTACAAAGGGGTCATATATTCTCTATATGATTCATAATTAGATATTTATGTTATAGAGAAGCATATTCTTTGTTGCTGTATGTTACAACCTGTGGGGTAAGAAACGAGGGTCACTGATCATTTTACAGTCTTGCAAACAGATCCTGCCTTACACACATCTAATAGACGTTGTCTGCAGCTTCACATCTGTTACTGTGCTCTTTGCAACATTAAGATGAATTATGAGAGAGTTGGGTAATAACTGTTACCCTCAGATGTCCATCATACTCAGATCTATGACATCAAAGTCTCTACTCCTGTCCTGTGTATGCTGATTTACAGGCGTGTGAGAGGTCTTCCCCAAGGTATTATCCTGTGTCACAGAGGAGAACCCTGAGCTAGAGAGGAGGATGCTGTGCAATACATGAATGTATAAGCTCTAATAGAGTATGGTCACACACATACTGTGATTAGAATGGTTGTTATCATGCATTCCCTGAACAGAATACCATTGTACAACAGGGAAATATTTATTTGTAGCCTTGTTGTTGAGTCTTGCTTTTGTAATAGTCTCTTATCTGTGCACCAACAGACAGATCTCGTCCCATCTGTTCATCAGATGAGTAGAGTCATTGAGGTATAATGGATGGTATGTTATTGCACAAAGGTTGGCATCAGGAGACCTTCTCTTGGAACAGCCAGATCTTTCCCCAATATGGCCAAGGACATTATGTTATGTGTATATAGGTATAATGAAAGGACAGGCTTGTATAAAGCACTGGCCATATAAGGTATACATAAGATGTATTAGTCAGTCGGTGCCAGAGATGCCAGATTAGAACGTTCCATACTGATGTCCTTGGCACCGGGGAGAATAAATAAACAACTGACCCCGTAGCGCTTCCTCCTGCAGACCTGCTCATACTTGTACTCAGGTTCCCTCTGTCTGTCTCCATTGTTACACAGTGATTCTATTGTAATCGCTTGCCTGTCTCATGCACTGCAGCTCTGTCCTCTATAGCACATATTCTGCAGGGCTGTACAGTGGGGGGAGGGGGTGCTATACAACAGTAGTAGAATGTTCATTTTGATAATTGAAAGATGATTTAGGTTTGGTGCCATATGTTAACCACTGAAATTGGTTCTTTCAACCATTCTCCAGGTGGATGGATCTTGGGGAAAATGGAGCCCATATGGACAATGCTCTCGTACCTGTGGTGGAGGGGTTCAGCTGGCGAAACGAGAATGCAACAACCCAGAGCCCTCCCATGGAGGAACCTACTGCGAGGGGCAACGGGTGAAGTACAGATCGTGTTCACTGAACAACTGCCCCGATACTGGTGAGTGCCCAGATCTCACTGGTTTACAGTACTGTGTATATCTTACTCATTCCATCCCGATACTGGTGTACAGTACTGTGTATATCACACTCATTCCATCCTGATACTGGTGTACAGTATTGTGTATATTATACTCATTCCATCCTGATACTGGTGTACAGTACTGTGTATATTATACTCATTCCATCCCTATACTGGTGTACAATACTGTGTATATTATACTTATTCCATCCCTATACTGTTGTACAGTACTGTGTCTATTTTACTCATTCCATCCCGATACTGGTGTACAGTACTGTGTATATCACACTCATTCCATCCCGATACTGGTGTACAGTACTGTCTATATTATACTCATTGCATCCCGATACTGGTGTACAGTACTGTCTATATTATACTCATTCCATCCTGATACTGGTGTACAGTACTGTCTATAGTATACTCATTCCATCCCGATACTGGTGTACAGTACTGTGTATATTATACTCATTGCATCCTGATACTGGTGTACAGTACTGTCTATATTATACTCATTGCATCTTGATACTGGTGTACAGTACTGTGTATATTATACTCATTCCATCCTTATACTGGTGTACAGTACTGTGTATATTATACTCATTGCATCCCTATACTGGTGTACAGTACTGTGTATATTATACTCATTCCATCGCTATACTGGTGTACAGTACTGTGTATATTATACTCATTCCATCCCATACCAGTATATGTTGTAGCTGCTTAGAAGAGCATTTGTCTTAAAGCATAGGAACCATAAGGAGAGGCTTCATTCTGTTATTAAGACCTGGACATGGGCTGCAGAGTGCATACAGTTATTGGTGAAGATTAGTGGCTATCTCATGCAGATAATATCTCTTCAGAACATATTTACTGAAAGTTCTCTCTTCCTCTGTGTTACAGGTAAAAGTTTTCGTGAAGAACAGTGTGAAGCATTCAATGGTTTCAACCATAGTACAAATCGACTTACCTCTACTGTGGGCTGGGTCCCAAAATACTCAGGGGTGTCACCAAGGGATAAATGCAAGTTAATCTGCAGGGCTAATGGCACCGGCTATTTCTATGTGCTGTCACCTAAGGTTAGTATGACACTGACCAATCACTGTCACCAGCTCCTGAGACAGATCTGAAATTCTCATATTATGCATTGTCATTAGTTTATTGACACTTTGACTATTTCTCTTCACATCTTCTAATGCGTTTTCTGTACACTCATCAATCATATTTCCAAATATCTGATGGACATGAGTGTTAGATAACGGTGACATTTAGATTCTTGTACCACACAGGTAGTTGACGGCACCCCGTGCTCTCCAGACTCCACCTCCTTGTGTGTGCAGGGCAAGTGCATTAAAGCCGGATGTGACGGTCAGCTGGGATCTAAGAAAAAGTTTGACAAATGTCGAGTGTGTGGAGGGGACAATAAAAGCTGCAAGAAGATATCGGGTCTTTTCACCAAGCCCATGTGAGTGTCCAGCCCTGAAATTGTACCAAATATCCCAGCATTCTCTGACATAATACAATACAATACCATGGGGCAGCACGGTGGCTCAGTGAGTAGCACTTGTGCCTCACAGTGTTGATGTCATGAGTTTCGTTCCCGGACTAGGCCTTATCTGTGTGTATGTTCTCCCTGGATCTGTGTGCGTTTCCCCTGGGTGTTCCAGTTTCCTCCCACACTCCAAAAACACGCTGACTAAATTAGCCCTAATCTGTGTGTGTGTGTGTGTGTGTATGTGTGTGTGTGTGTTTGTTTGTGTCTGTGTGTGTCTGTATGTGTGTGTGTGTGTGTGTGTGTGTGTGTTAGAACCCTTAGAATGTAGCTCCAATGGGGCAGAGATTGATGTGAATGTGAAATATTCTCTGGAAATCGCTGTGTAATCTGATATATATCACTATATAAAAACCTGTTAATAAAGAAATAATAATGTTATGTATTACATGGCTTCAGGGGATATGACATAAAGTACAAGTTTTGTTTTCTTTTTTGAGCAAAAGCACATTTTGGGGAATTAGGAACATGTGGAAAGAAGAAATAAGATTTTATAGTACCAATGATACAATAGAGTGTGAGGCAGCTATAAGCAATAGAGCCATGTAGACAATAGAGACATCTGATTGACCCGCTCCAAATATTTCTACTTCTATTGGGAACAGAGATAAGTGATCTAGCAAAATCAGAAGCAGAAAAGGGAAACAATGCTTTTAAGAGTCAAGTGTAGAACATTTCACTGGTTATTTGAGGTGTCCACCTTCTACCCATTCCATCCTGAGAAAGGTTATCCTATGCTTGCAAGATGCATCGGAGAGTTATGGGACCGGACCCAGACCCCCGCGCCCTTTCCATACGTGCAGGGTCTGTCTGTCCAACAGAGAGAGGGGAGTGCACGCCTCCTGTCACTCCCCTTTCTCTGCCTTAAGTCAATCGTGCGGATCAGCGGTCCATACGACCCCTCCCACACTGTACAATTAGCATGCTTCGCCCCACCCACTTTAGCGGGCGGAGGGGAAGCACATCCCATTTCATAGGAAATGGACTCGTTCTGAACTTTACTATCGTAACAGTAGCGTAACATCTGTCCAGTCAAATCAGGCCACTTACGCACCTTAAGGTAGATCCAGACCTGCGTTCCCTTTCCATTTCAAAGCGCAGCGTGTTTACGCTATCGTAATTACTATGCACTCCTCTCGCTTCTACGTACTTTTGCTGTCTTACGCTTTCCAAACCTTACCATAACTTTTCAAAACGTAACTCCTGTCAGCCGTAATGGCTGCACGTACCCAGCGCCTAAGCGCGCCCATACTGTCCAATTTAAATGCCTCACCCCGCCTACGAATCTTAATTATGGGTGTCGCCCCTTCGTCCGTAGTTACGCACTTGATACTAGGATGTTACATACATTCAGAGTTAAGAAGCGTAACATCTGCCGTGTGAATGCGCAGTACATTCAAAATAGCGTTTTTACGTCTCCAGCTAGCGTAAATACACTGTAAGCGGCCTATCATTCTTAGCTGTGGATCCGGCCCCCGGGTTGTACAGACCCGATCAAAGTCTTTATAGCGTGCATCGATCCTGCTTTGTGCCATTCACCTCTCCTGCCCCTGGCTTGTAGTAATGTGGGTTTAGAAAGAGCCATCCAAGGCCTGGAGTGTTTATGTCCATGTCCAGTCTAGGGATAGGCCTGGATCCTATTATATGGTCAATATTGTTGGGGCTTAATATAACATCTGGCATGTTCCCCCTTCTTTGCAGACACGGCTATAATTTTGTGGTAACGGTCCCTCCTGGTGCCAGTAATTTGGACGTGAGACAACGTGGGTATAAAGGTCTGATTAATGACGACAACTACCTAGCAGTAAAGAATGCGCAAGGTCGTTACCTGC
>WWET01000061.1:481550-500968 GCA_011038615.1 Limnodynastes dumerilii | reverse complement strand
GGAATTACATTGTGTCTGCAGTGGAGCGTGACATTACTGTGCGCGGGAGCATCTTGAAATACACCGGTACCGGAACAGCGGTGGAGGCTCTGCAGGCCATCAATGTCATTCAAGAGCCGCTCATTATAGAGGTGTTATGTGTAGGCAAAATGACCCCTCCCCGGCTGAGATACTCATTTTACATTCCAAGGGATGTAAAGAAGGACAGCAAAGCTGGGCAGGTGATAAGTAACAGCCTCGCTGCCCTGCCACCTCCTCCTCCCCGGCCCAAGGCCCAGTCTCAATGGACGGCAGGCAACTGGGGACTGTGCTCAGTGACTTGTGGTAACGGACAGCAGACCCGGCCAGTTGAATGCCGTGACCCTTGGGAACAGCTGGCCTCGGATTGCCAAGCAGCTCTGCGGCCACCAGAGATAAGGACCTGTGGCGACCCGTGTCCGATATGGGAGGCCGGAGAATGGACAAGCTGCTCAAAGACCTGCGACAGGGGATTTAAGAGACGGCAGGTGCGCTGCACCGCGGGAGGTAAATTCAGCCTACCTAGAGAGCACTGTAAACTGAAGAGGAAGCCTCAGGAACTGGACTTCTGCCATCTACAGCCATGTTAACTCATGGGATTAGGAAAATAACAACCGATGACTGTTGTAGAGCAGCACTTGCCTGCAGTGACCAATGCAGATGTGGCCCCTGTACTGACCAAACAATGGACTTCTGAAGCCATAAGGAATGGCTGTAATGGTATTGGACAAAGGGATATTTGAAGGCTATTTGCTTTGCACTTTTTACTAGAGTAGTTTTGTGTGTCCGTCGTCTAATATTTTTCAGTGTTAATGCTGGATAGTCCTGCAATGTCGATATGAGAGTGACTACCATAGTGTAGCGTCTATCGCACACCTTGTGAAAAAGTCCCGTCGCTGTTTGTCCCGTCACTTTGTCTTTCATTTTCCACTTGAGTTCTGGACTAATGAAACTAGGCCAATTTCAGTAACTCAATGATGTCCTTAATTCATTGTATTGTGGAGTGCGCCTTTCCTTACAAAGAAATAAGGACTGTAATCAGTAGAAACGACCTTAATGCCACCGCGCTCTAAGGGGTCTTGTCGTAACAACAGTCATGGTTATGGTGAGATCTTCCATACATGAGGGTACATACAAGGTGGCGATGCATTATGCTCGGCCAATGCAGCTATTTACTTGGCTGTTTCTTCCACTGGACGTTGGAAGTCTTCCAAAAATGTATGCTTAATGTTGAATGAACATAAAGACATCAGCACCCCCTATGTACAAAGGGAAATGTTACATAAGTGAAATATCACAACATTGAACAATTCTGTCAAAGGTATTTTTGGGATTTTTAGATTTTTAAAGCTTTCTACAGAAGGCTACACGCTGTTTCTAGATGTTCCTGATTTATTAGGACTTCTCTGTGGCAAAAAAGGTATTAAACAAACCTCCAAGTTAATCTACCTCTATGGGGGAATTCAGTTGGTGTCGAAATACCTTCGGAAATCAATGTTTGGCACTTAATCACTGCTGATGTTACTAAACAGTGATGTTCTTCTATGGCAATGACCGGAAGGGTATGCATCAATTGGAATCCCCCTAGGTATCCCTTAAGAAGGATGATGGAGAGGGGGAGGGGCTTTAGACATACATTCACAGCTCCCAGACTTGATATAGAATTAATGGTGGTGAATGGATGAAAGAGTTATGTTACAAGCGCTGCTGCTTTGTGTTCTGTGCGGCCATGCTGTCACATTTAGTACCACGATAGATCTGGATCCATAATTCCGTCCTGGTATTGCGGAACTCGCACACGCCCCTTTGCGTTTTCTGTTCTTAGCCATCGGAACATGCCCCTTGAGTAAATCTGGACCCAGTCCTATGTTATATGCACAGTTATTAGTCTATATACTGTTATATTTTGTGAATGAGAATGCTGGACCATGTTCAAGCTTAAGAAGCTGGTGCTTCCTAAGAATGGTCTCTTAAGAAATGACCTACGGTGCATGCATAGCGGGTCATTTATGCAATCTGCGTACCATTTAGGTGCGGATACTGCCAAACCTAACTCATTGTGATCTGTGAACACGGTCCGCTACGTCTATTTCTTATGTCAGTTTTAATATCTAAATATCTCGGTTTATTCTAAATGTAACGTAACTCCTTCATCCACTCACGTCTCCAATTATAAATGTGAGTCAGTTTATCTCTGTTTCTTACATTGCTCAAGGCTTTATGTTGTCTTACAGGTGCTAAAGCAGAGATTATACAGCTAGTCATACAACATACATAAATCAGATCAGAGTTAGGTTAATGTGATTTAATTATCATCTGTGTTTTAAGGTGTTAAGTACATTATATAATATACAGTATATTATATAAGGATCCATTTGGTGCTTACTGACATTAGCTCAGTTATTATCCTACACTTCAGTCATGTTTTAGGCTGATTGTTTTGTCTGATACTAATGTAACATTGTAGCAAGAACTGTCCTAATTATTCATAATATTATAAAAAAAAAAATCTATGAATAGTGTTGGATCATATAAGGGTATAGAAAGAATTCATTTACATAGGCAGATGTTATTATAAGCATCACAATCGTGGAGGGTCAGTGTCACATCATATTGTTAAGATAAAAGAGACTTAAAGATATTTCCTATAATAAGTTGTTTCCCTCTGATAAGTCCCACACCTGATCTGTCAGTCTCCACTAAACAGCTTCTAGGCTACAAACTGCTATTGGATGGCAGCTTATATAGCACATGGGCCCAAACCTAGCATCTTTTTCCCCGTATCTCTAATTTTAATGGTCAGATTTCTATTCTGGCAATGGCCAATCTCTGCTATATGAGCTCTGCACGGTGAACACCGCTATAGATTGTGCCTGAAGCTGGCGATACACTGAAACATTATTTTGCCCAGTCGGCAGCTCTACAGGTGATCTGACAGATTCAAACAATCTTAACTGATATCCAGTCCAGGCCCATCACTGGTTGGCTGATGTTGGAAGGCAGAGAAGTGCTGATTATTCCCACACGGGACTTCTGTGTTCCTCTGTATTATGTGTTTTTTTGTACATTTATTTTGCATTATTTTTGATACAGCAAATGAAACAGACAAGCCAAGGTACAGGCTGTATGTATATAACTATGTATACTGTGTATACTCTCTATAGGCATGTGTGAGGAGAAATAAACATGTACATGTCCAAGTGAAGGCTTGGTGTACGTACTGCACAATGTCTTCTTGTTGCTTTATTTTTCTCTCTCCTATAAACACAGATTTAGGGCCAGGTTTATTAAACTGATTGGTTGCTATGAGCAACGTTTCCCCTTTTCATTTTGTGCAGTTTAGTAAATCTAGCCCTTAGTGCTATGCACTAAAAGCTCACTGACGGTTGTGACCACACTAAGGCCCGTTTTCAGAGTACCGGACGTGTAACATATACGTCCGGTGTTTAGCGATTTTTACTACTGCACACGTGCGGTCATTTTTTAACGTAATCTACGTATCTTTTTCTTACGTAGATTGCGTAATGCATGCACAGTAGTAAAAATCACTAAACACCAGATATATATGTTATACGTTCGGTACTCTGAATAAGGGCCTAAGTGTTATATATCACCTCTAGATGACACAGTGACAGCAATAATAAGAAACTCCCCCTGTAATACATTTTCAGGTACATTCATTTACCTGCATGGATATTATGTTGGCATTAGTCACAGTGATTCCCAATAACACATCAGAGATACACCTAAAGAGAAGAAAGAGAAGCAGTTTCATTAATGTGATCCAGCACAGAGCAACATCAAGTAACTGTGTACCCGGTTGTGACCGGCTAGAGGAGGGGGCATTATATATAGGAAGAGGTTTGATAGAACACGAGGGCATGAATATAAATTGGAGGGTGGTAGATTCAGAGGAAATGTGCGGATAATGACGTCACTGAAAGGGTGATAGATAAGTGGAATAGCCTCCCATCTGAGGGGGTAGAGGTAATACAGTAGAACAGTGTAAACATGCTTGGGATAAATATAAGGATATCCTAAATCTCAAACTAAATTAAGTGGAAATAGGGTCTAGGGTCAGTATAGTTTTAAATAAACAACTGGGCAGACTGGATGGGCCATGTGGCTCTTATCTGCCGTCACTTTCTATGTTTCTGTGTTACCCCCTGTAATTACGCCCCTGATTATGCTTTATCTTCCCTTGTCCTGAAGAATGATTGTATTGGCTGCATGTGAATCTCATAACAGCTCAAGCTGTCCTCAGTTACATTAGGATGTAGGTATAATATAAATCTGTTTGCTGAGTTTCATGTCGGAAAGCTTGTGCACTTTCATCCATTTAATGATCAGACACTCTAAACATGTTTTAATATCAATCTTCTCACACACTTTCTCAAGGTTTAGATGGGATCTAATCCATGGCCTCCTTCATCACTAAGGGTCCTTGCTGGATCACTGATCCAATTTATATGCAGTAGACATGCATCTGCACAACTGCAGCATTATGCACCCTTTTCACGCAATGGACTTCTGTTTACTAGGTCCTTATCTTGCCATTTACCTCTCCTGTGCTTGGAAGTTGGCAATAGTGCAGAGTTGAGATGAGTGCACAGGAAGGGCTTGTCTGGGGTCTTGGGAACCCAACAGACTGAATGTGAAGGGAAATGGTCTAGAAAAGAGGTAATGTAAATGCAACTCTATAATTCATTTGAAGATGGATTAATCTGATTGAAACTGAAGAATTGAAAAGGAAAGTTAATAACCATTTAAGTATAATTTCTTCCAATGGTGAAGGAGTGGAAATGTGAAAAGTATGGATCTGATAATCTATGGGAGCCATTACCTGATACAAACCATGGAATCAGAGCTTTGTCTGGACCGAACACTGGGAACCCAAACCGACTGCTTTGTGTTACTGGTAAGACCTCTTAGAACTAAATCTTAGGGATTATTATGTACTGGTAGTGTTTACGAAGGCGGGATACTGACGTCTGGTACACTTAACGGGTAGAGGGAGGTATACAAATAGTACCCTAAATCTCAAGCTAAATGAAGTGGAAATAGATTCTAGGGTCAGTATAGTTTTAAATAAACAACTGGGCAGACTGGATGGTCCATGTGGCTCTTATCTGCCGTCACTTTCTATGTTTCTGTGTTACCCCCTGTAATTACACCCCTGATTATGCTTTATCTTCCCTTGTCCTGAAGCATGATTGTATTGGCTGCATGTGAATCTCATGACCGCTCAAGCTGTCCTCAGTTACATTATGATGTTGGTATTATATAAATCTGTTTGCTGAGTTTCATGTCAGAAAGCTTGTGCACTTTCATCCATTTAATGATCAGACACTCTAAACATGTTTTAATATCACTCTTCTCACACACTTTCTCAAGGTTTAGAAAAGATGGGATCTAATCCATGGCCTCCTTCATCACTAAGGATCCTTGCTGGATCACTGATCCAATTTATTTGCAGTAGACATGCATTTGCACAATTGCAGCATTATGCACCCACTTCACGCAATGGACTTCTGTTTACTAGGTCCTTATCTTACCATTTACCTCTCCTGTGCATGGCAACAGTGCAGAGTTGAGATGAGTGCACAGGAAGGGCTTGTCTGGGGTCTTGGGAACCCAACAGACCGAATGTGAAGGGAAATGGTCTAGAAAAGAGGTAATGTAAATGCAACTCTATAATTCATTTGAAGATGGATCAATCTGATTGAAACTGAAGAACTGAAAAATAAAGTTAATAACCATTTAAATATAATTTCTTCCAATGGTGAAGGAGTGGAAATGTGAAAAGTATGGATCTGATAATCTATTGGAACCATTACCTGGTACAAACCATGGAATCAGAGCTTTGTCTGGACCGAACACTGGGAACCCAAACCGAATGCTTTGTGTTACTGGTAAGACCTCTTAGAACTAAATCTTAGGGATTATTATGTACTGGTAGTGTTTACGAAGGCGGGATACTGACGTCTGGTACACTTAACGGGTAGAGGGAGGTATACAAATAGTACCGTGAGGATGTGCTTAGCGCCTTCCACACTATGCAGACTCTTCATCCATCCCCATTCTCTGCGAGCACGGTGCAGTAGTCTTAAGATAGGGGTCTGCTGTCAGAATTCCTTGTGAGGGAGCTGGAGGCCCTGCTGTCCTTGTACTGATGGGTTCTATTCAGAAAACCGTTTTCGTGGCCAGTTGCGTGTGTATTTTTAGGTTTGTTTCAACTGTGCATGCGTAGTATACGTAGACTATACGCACGTAAGTGTCTCACGGACGGACTTGTGAATTGCACTTGGATACATACGTTCGGACATGCGACGCAAAAATACACACGTAAAAATTTAAATAAAAATGGGCGGGGGAAGGCATTTAAATGAAGGTATGTGGGCACGACTGACATAGATCACACATACGGAGGACACACGCACACAACTGCTCACTGAAAGTTACAAGTGGTCTATGGAGGAGGAAGTCACCGACAGCACGACCGAGAGATGGGGGTGTCATGGGTGTGAGGGGGTTTGGCCTGCACCAGCCGTGTGTATAATTGCGTTCCTTCATGGAAACGGATCTCTGAATACAGCCCATGTTTGGATCCTGGATATTTTACAGAGTTTCATATTATTTTACCTTAACAATTGAAGATTTATTATATTTTATTCTATGCTGTGAAGCGCTTAATCTCTATTTTGTGTGTAGTGTTACCTATCCATTCTGCATGGCTGTGGGGAATATGATAATTATACCATATTGGCGGTATCATAAGAATAGACTGTTCTTATAGGTTTTATACTACAATAACCTTTATACTTGCTAAAACTGTAAAACAGGTTATTTGAGTAGTGATAAAATATCAGCATTTTCTTATCTGTTGGTTAAACACAAACATCATACAAGAATGCAAATTCCATATGGCGTCCACAGGCTGGTAACCTGGGATCGCTCTATCTCCTTACTCAAACAACGCCACATATCATGAAACCCAATAAGTGTATGGGCTGCATCTCATAGCAGGGCCATCTGTGTCATACATTACACTGATTTGTGATATCTAACATTTTACATTACATTTTTATTTTTTTTTACATTTTCCTGGAATCCCTGTTGCTGGATACATGTCACCAGCCCAGAGCACTAAATTCCCAGGAAGCTGAATAGTTTGTAGCCAGAGAGAACTATTTATGATGGATGGTGTCAGTTACCCTTTAAGTAATGGAATTATCAATCATTCAGAGGACTGTGCAGCTTTCACGATGGCTCGGGTCACATCTGGAGAAGAGACTTTATATCATTCTTTCTTTACCTTATATGACTGATATACTGTTCAATTAAAACCTTTTATCTCACTTCATTTCTAGGATCTATGCAATGCGTTATTTGATTCATCGCATTCCAGAATGTTAGACTGTTTTGTCTGTTTTCTGCTAATGTTTCTCTCATGATGGTACAATTGTTTATACGCTACAGATAAAAGACTGATATAGATTTAAGTGGTTAATTAGTACATTAGCCTCCGTTGCGGAGAATAACATACGGATTTTGGTATCCAAAATTTTGCACGCAAGAATGTGGGTACTGTATTTTCAGGGTTTTTGTTGTTTTTGTTTACGATTTTTTGCAGTGATTTTAAGTAGCATTTTATACATGTAGCCCCCAAGATATCAAGATATTTTATAAGTTATATTCCTGGCGCATTACCATCCACTCATAGGGCCTGATCCAGACCTACGATGTAGCGCTCAGCGTTACATCGTGGGACTCCCCCTGACACTCCCCCTGCTCTATCGTATTTACACTACCTTACGCCGGCTGAAGGCTACCCTAACTTCAGCCGGCATAAGGGAGTGTAAATAAGCTTGGACGGTGGCGTTAGTACGATAACGCCGCCCTCCCAGCCTCATTACCCTCCCTCACCCCACCTCCCTGCACTAACCTCAGCGTAGTAACGCTGGGGGACGCCCCCTCAAGCGTTACTACGCTGGTGCTACAGACCCGGCAACATCTGCCTGGCGTATGCGTAGATTGGCTTTTCAGTAGTTATTACGGCGGGCGTAGTTCTGGATCAGCCTCGTAGTGTTTTGGTTGTCTCTATGGCAATCATAGACTAGCAGCCTCCTCTAAAGGACCTGCAGCGTTCACACGGTTATAGTGTCTGTTTCCCCTGCGCTCTCTTGCTCTTTTTCTTGCTGGTATTATTAACCTTTGAATCTGATTGCTTAGTGCCCCGGTCTTTGTTTCATTTTGCTCCCAATGCTTCCTGCCCCCTTTGTCTCTTGCCCCAGTTTCACCCTGCTCCTGTTCTCCTAGTTCCTATTGCGCTGTGGCCTTCATTGTCTCCTTCCTTGTATCTGTGGGTGACTGTGGGGAGTGTGAAAGCCCTTGTCTCAGTTCTGTGTTTGATAGTGTTTCCGTGGCCAGTCTATCTGCTGGCCATGTGTGGTTCCATCTTTCACTGTGGTCTCTTTAATGTTGATCTCACCCTTGAGAGTAATTGCTTTTGCCTTCATTCTACTTTTGGGCTCTGGTGCTTCCATCTTGTTTGATAGTAGCCACTGGGGCGCAACCTGCTAAACGTCAGCAGCCCAGCCTATCCCCACCATCAGGGGCTTTAGTGAAGACCAGGCTCCTGGTTAGATTCCATGCCCCAGTTGATTGCAACCATAACAATAGCCATAAACACAATCATCATTTCCATAATGTTCAATACTTTGCACACCAAAACAATGTAAGAATAACCTAAAAGAGTTTCTTGTTGGAAATAACTAAAGATGAATATCTACAGCTCACATTTAACTACCTGGTCCCATAGTCACTTGAAACTCCAATGCTAACATGGAACAATCCCTTTCACTAGACTATGGATGCGTTATATTACATTGGACAGCTCATAAATATATATTACAGTTCTAATCCCATATTAACAAGATGTGTAGCTGTTATATTGAGAATAACTCTCTTTGACCCAAGTGAATTTTACATAGGCAGAACAGAAAGCAATTACACACTTCATTGACATTACAGGACAATAAAAGCAACAGCCCATGTGTCCTTTTTTAAAATATTTGTGTGCCATATATTTATATGTCCACCAAAAGTTTAAAGAGAGTGGGCCTGATTCAGACTTAAGAAAGTGTTTAAAATAAGAAAGAAAAGGTTTTTTTGCATGTAGGGAGATATCTTTGAATTGCTTACTGCACGCAGATACTGACCAGCGTTACTATCACACTGTTATTTAGAATTGGGATAGGAAACCTCACCTCTCAACTCTAATACTGTTTGCAACAGATTAAATATGACTCCCCTGCAATCAACATGGTTTAGCCCAGGAGTAACTTTCCTCTCTTATTTCAAGCACCTTCTTAAGTCTGAATCAGGTCCAGTGGCATTTCTACTGTGAATGCAGATGGTGCCAACACTATGGGGGTCTGGAGGAGAGTGATCCAGAGTCAGCCCCCTACCCTGCTCAGTGGAGGATACATCAGGAGTGACATCTGCACAACTGTGATTGAACTGCACATGTGCTGGATATTAGACTACTGAGCGAGTTGCCTAGTTCATCCAGACATCTGTTACACTGCTCGTTTACTTACCCTCCTCGGTCCTCACGTCCACGCTGTCCTCCTGCCGCATGTGTCTCTCCGCTCCCTGCTACCGCCGACATGCTGGTTACAGCATGTTAACAAACCCACGTGGGAGCGCAGCCTCTGCCTGCCGCGCGCTCCCTTCTCCTCATTCTATAGGGACTTCCCCTCAGAGACCTGTCTGCTGCTAGCCTATCAGAGGCTAGCAGTCTCTATTTTTACTCACTCTGCCCTCCAGCAGGAGCCGGTTATAGTATCTGTTGCCAGTGCTGTGATCTGCTTCTCTTGTGTGTTCCTAGTGCCTTTTTGCCTAGTGATTTGACTTCTGTTTGCCCTCTTATCCTGCCTTGTTCCAGCCTCTGTTTCCCTTATTGTTTCTAGCCCTGGTTCTCCCTCCTTTGTGTACCTACCTTTCCTTTACTCCTATATCTTCCCTGGAGTGTCTGTTCATGTTACCTTTTCGGAGGTCCCGCTGTATGTGTGTGCGCGTACAAGCCCTAGTCTGCCTTGTCCAGTCCTGTGACCTACCTTCCGTCCGCCGTGCCTGGTTCCGTGTTTCATGACGTCTGTCACAGGTCAGTTCCTTCTGGTCTGGGCTGATCCCCGCTTTCCTGAACTTAACTTCCTCCTCTTTCTGGTACTCACCTTGGGCTTCCTTTCCTCCTTCCACGAGTCTGGTTCAGCGGGGCATGACCTGTTGTTGGGGCGCAGCCAAATCCATCCCCACCATCAGGGGCTCTGGTGAAGACCACCTGATAGCAAAGCTCCCGTGCCCTGGCGAGCCGACTTTGTCACACCTTCTCTCTCTTGTGGTCACCTTATTTCTCATCCCAGGTAATCCTGGGGTGCCACGGCATTGCCTCATCTCTCCAGCGGCCACTCCGGTTCTCGTGCCAGGTAATTTCGGTGTGCCGTAACAACATCTTTCAGAGTACTTACCACTTTGTCAACTTCCACCCTTATGTACAGGTAAAAACGGTTCTGGTCTAAATTAGCTTTCTAACATGCAGTTGTGCTAGATAGTGGCTTCTCTAACTTTTGCAAATGAATATCAGGGAGTTTGTGATAGCAATTGCACTATCAAAGTGCTGCAACAAAGGGGTGTGTCCAGTGAATAGCTCCACCCATGAATGTGTCTAGTGCTGCAAGGAAAATAGTGTCAGTGTTTATTTCAGCGGATACATGCTATTACTGTTTATTGTGAAAACTGTGGATAGGAGATTAACTGACTCCTTGATCTTTATAGTGGATGACATCTTCGCCTGCAACAAAAATGCCCACCTCCATAAGCCTCAATGCAAGGAAATTGGACAAAATGCTTGGGATAAATATAAGGATATCCTAATTCTTAACCTAAATTAAGGGTAAATAGAGTCTAGGGTCAGTATAGTTTTAAATAAGCAACTGGACAGACTGGATGGGCCATGTGGCTCTTATCTGCCTTCACTTTCTATGTTTCTATGTAAAATTTCTAAATTCTGTTATCATTCCGCAATGACTTCTAAAACTGAATAAGCGTCAGAGAGATTGCCAATACTCAAGGGAGTTGGGGCGATCACTCGCTTTTCAGTTATTCTCCCTAATATTAAGGGAGGGTTGGCATCTATGTCTTAAAATCCATATATGATGTTTTTTTACAGTAAATTACGGTTTTATATTTACAGCATTGTATCACTTTGCTCACAGCCCTCTCCTGCATCTAACCTTAGTCTTACCTCTGTGCACATGACACATTCAGATATGCTTACACACAGAAGACTCTCAGGTTTCCTTTGTTTACCACGATTCACTGGTTGTCAGATGTGCAAAACATCTCTTTCAAGGGCAAACCTCAAAACCTCTGGATTGCAAAGAAATAACAAGCATGTGAACGTGAGTCACTATTTACTAGACGCCCTTGGTGGGAAAGCATCAACCATAACATCTCCTAAGTTTCTTACTGCTTAAAGGGGCCTTAAAACTTTATTATTAACAATTGCACTTTGTAGCAAGTTTCCTGCTGTTGTTCTTATTGCTTGGAAACCTCCTCTTGACATATTGCGTGTTGCTGAATAGTAATGAATGTGCCCAGATCCTACCTGCCACATTTATAGACAATGGTGTTGCTGGGAGCCTGGGACTGCAAACAATGGATGGTGAAAATCATCAGCACAGATTCTAGGACGATAACTACTGCCCCTCACCTCATTCTCACAAGAGGGCTGCTCCAGAGTTTGGAAGTGAGGATAAAACAGGTGCAAGTTTAGCCCTGACCAAAACCATGTTGCAAAGTGAGGGTTTAAATTCATTTTATTTCTTTTGCATGCAGGGAAAATACATGCTTTGAGTTGAGATAGAAAACGTTGAACCGAATCCATACTTAAATTCAGATTCCAAATGTTATCCTCCGCAACAGTGCCTAATGTATGGAATTTGTATCCTAAGTATAGCACATAGGAGTGCAGGGCTTTCCTCCTGCTCTCTTACATGCGGAGGATATTTAAGAGTGTTGAGAGCACAATTAAGTATTCCACTCGCAACACTGTGCAGGCGGAATACTGGATCGTAAGTAAGGGTTTAGCCGAACCCTTACTGTGCTACCGTATTTCCCAATGTATAAGACGCACCTTTTTTAGAAAAATTAGAGGTCTAAAAACCGGGTGCGTCTTATACAGGGGATGCCCGCGCAGCACATTTACCTTTGTAAAAAATTACACAGCTGTAATCTAGCTGAAGTGATGCCAGTTGGTAGCATCATTCCCAGTTGGGAGGGTTTATGTTATAACATCTTTGTGGTCAATGCACCCAATGCTTTCTTTTCCATCATTATTTTTGGTCCTAGCCCTCCCAGAAGTACAAATGTCCACAGAAACACTAAAATAGCTCACACGCCGTAGCAAATGTACCAGTCTGCACAGCTAGAGTGAAAAGAAAAAAAATAACCAAAAAAGGTAAAAAAAAAAATCACAAATATATATATTCCCATAAGTATTGTGTGATACATTTTTGAAACATAATGTATTGTACAAATCCTATCCAATTAAAGCATTGCTATGCACATGCACTAGTAAATACTGTAGCACAATGGAAACATTTAGGGGGATGTTCAATTAAGTACCAAGACATTGGGCTGGATCCAGACCTTGTTAAGTGCATTAACTTAGTTACACCTGGGCTAAACCATGTTGAATTCAGGGGGAGTCAAGTTAATTGTATAATTTGCATGCAGGGATATATCTTTAAATGGCTTACTGCACACAGATACTGACCAGCTTTACTATCAAACTGTTATTTAGACTTGGGATAGGAAACATCACCTCTCAACACATACTGTTTGCAGCAGATGAAATATGACTCCCCCTGAAATCAACATGGTTTAGCCCAGGTGTAACTAAGTTAATGCACTTAACAAGGTCTGGATCCAGCCCAATGGTATTTTGCGAAAGTTACACCAGCTGCGAAGGCAAGTTCAATTTGTGTGACGATCTGCATCAGGTAAGTATCATCTATCTAGTAGTTATAATCTTACACACTGAATTATCTGCTCTAGTTAATCCACCATTGGCTAGTTATGGTTCATTTTATCTCGGTATCTGAAATGAACTCAAAATTAGCTGAGAGTTGAATACATTTGAATGAAGGAAATGTGTTTAGTCTTTTATAATACTGCATTCATTTGTGACATATTTTAGGAATCTGCTGTGTTTGCATTCTGCTGTTGTAGTTTAGTTGACAATTCCTTTTCTTGTTCTAGTTGAAAACCTCCCTTTTCTAGGAGCCTTTGATTATGTCTACAAGTAGTTTGTAAAGTTTTGAAAGACGTATGTTTGTATTGTCTGCATAATATTATAAACACACAATGGGCCAGATCCAAAACAACGCTTGTGAGCAAATTTACGCGTGGCGGAGACATAAAATCGCCTTTTGGTAAGTACTGCGCATGCGCACCATAGAAAATACGCTCAGTAACCTAGCGTAATTGTGAACGTATGGGCCATTCACGTATGTGTCACGTAAATACTTACGTGTGGGCGTGCCAATTTTACATGAGTCCAAAATATGTCTGAAATACGTTAAGTAGGCGGGGGTTTGTATTTAAAATGTACAGTATGGGCGTGCTTAGCTGCGTAAATACGTGTGCGGATCACTGCAGTTACGTTGGCAAAAGTTAAGGCAGGGTTTGAAAAGCGTATCTTGACAAAATACGTACATTCAAGGGGTGTGCCTAGGGGAGTGTATAGAAGATACGCACTCGAAAATACGCTACGCGAGTAAACGTACGGCAAACGTAGCTCTGGATCTACCCCAATGTTACTAATAACTCTAGTTAGTTTTTGTTGATTAGTGAAACGTGTTTTGTGGTACTGATCTTTGATCAAAGATGACTTTTATTATGTCATCTCCAATTATCACACTACAGAGTAATCAATAAAGGAGTTCCACTAGCCAACCTGCACTTATTCTGTGCTGTGATGTTGCCGTCTTCCTTGCAAGTCCAAGGGTGAGTCTGTTATCCGCAAACATACAAGGGTGTGTGTCTTCTAGAGATGAAAAGTAAACTTAGGAATGGGCACCCTTATGGGTCAGAAAATAACATGATGCCTTGGGTTTGCTTATAGAGTTGAACTGCTTAGGTAAAGGGACCAGCCAGACCCGTTGGAGATCAGGAAAATATGTATGTGAAATTTCCACACTCATCATAGATCTCCGTTAAACCTAGGGTGTCTCCATGCTGCAGTCCGCTACTACTTCCCTTGCCTTTTTTTCTCCTAGGGAGCCTAAAACTTTCCAACTGCAAAAGGGCCTAGTACCCACTATGAGGGCCTAAACACTCTCTGACAGCAAAAGGTCTATGTGACCTTTAACAACAAAGAGCATAGTGCCCTGGGTGACTATGGGGCTTAGTGACTTGGGTGATTTTGAGGTCCAATACCATGTGTTGACTTAGCTCAGAAAGGGGGCTTCTTCCTTATGGCCCGCTGGGTGTTTCCTCTCTGAATCTCCTTGAGCCTGCTTAACTCCCTGGTGGTCCAGTGGGTGCTCTTCTCTGCACCTTCTCAATTTCCTGGTGGTCTAGTGGGTGGTCTAGTGGGTGGTCTGCTGTGCACCTACCGATCTAACTGGTGGTTCAGTGGATGTACCTCTCTGTACTTCTTCAGCTCCTTGGTGGTTCAATGGGTGCCTCCAGTTCTGAGCCTGTCTCTCTATTTGATCCAGTAAGTGTTCCAATTTGCACCTTCCCAGTTCCCTGGTAGTTCAGTGTGTGCAACCTTGTCTGACCCTGCACCACTCCCTGGTAGTCCAGTGGGTGTGTCCTTAACCGACCCTGTACCGCTACCTAGTGGTCCAGTGGGTGCCTACTGCAACTTCTCCTCAAAATATATACACTTTTCAAATAGAATTAAAAAAAAAAATCACAAATGTATTAAAGAGTAGGCACTTCAGTGTAATTTGTAGCAATATATTTACTCTTTCATATACTTCTACAGTGTCTAGTGCCTGACCAACCATTAGGCTGACTAGGCTGCATTGATATAGGGGACACCACCTCCATATCTTTGTGGGTGTCTACTGCAAGGGTGCGGGTTGCTGATTCGAATGGCCCTCTTTCGAAAGGGAAGTTTTCTACCAGTGAACTGAGAAGTGGAAGGGGTTCTGCCTCGCTAAGGAGAAGCAATGGATGATTCCCAGGTAAGGACACAGCAGCATATGGTAAGTATTCCTTTTCCTAATTCTTACTCTAACCCTCCCCTTAGATTACCCTAACCCTAACTCTAAACTCCCCGCAGCCTGACACTAACCCTTTCTTCCTCATAGCCTGACCCTAAGACTCCCCTTCCCAGCAGACTAACCCTAAGACTTCCCTTCCATGCAGCCTAACCCTAAAGATCCCCATAGATTCCTACTCACCTGTCCGGTCAGTATGGCGGCTCTGCTATCGGATTGGCATACTTACCCATTCATAAAAAATGTTTTTAAAGGTGAGCTATTTTCGAAATAGAGACAGCCGAAAATAAGCATCCATCTGTCTCTAATTCGTAAATAGCATTTTCACAGCGGCGACTGCATCCCCTACTGCAAGACTCACACACCGTTGCGAGTCCCCAGTCTGAACAGCTGCCTTTAGAAATAGCAACAGCTGAATGTCCCTTTTCGGCTGTCTCTATTTTGAATGGAAGTTGTTCTATATATTTTTTTAATGGATGGCTGAGTGTGCTGATCAGCATACTCAGCCATTCATTTTCACCGCAGATGACAGTAACCTCTCCAGAGACTTTTAGTGTTAGGTAGGGGGTTAGGGTTAGGCTCTTAGAAAGAGAGGGTTAGGGTTAGGACCATAGAAGGGGAGGGTTAGTGTCAGGCTGTGGGGAGGGGCATCTTAGGGTTAGGCTATAGAGAAGGGAGCATTAGAGTCAGGCTAGGGAGAAGGAAGGGTTAGGATCAGGCTGCAGTGAATGGAGGGTTAGGGTAATGGAAGGGGAGGGTTAGGGTTAGAATTAGGGGAAGGATTGGGGTTAGTTTAGCCACTCACCTTTCGGAGCACAGTGTTCAGTGCTCTGAGGATAGATTGCTATGCGTCTTCGAGAAATCTATATCCTAGCCAGTTCGAAACTGGGAGAGAACGGCCCTATCGAAATAGGGCTGTTCTTTGCGGGGACCCACACCCTTATTGTTAATACAGAGCTTGAATAGTAATAATAATGTAAACATATGCCTGAGCGCAGAGTCCGCAATCACAGGGCCACATCCAAGGCTGGCGCAATGCCGTCAGCGGGGGGGAAATGCACTAGAGGACAGTTCCAGACAGGAGAGATGCTCTCCCCGCTCCGCAGCGCCAATCTCATCATGAACTGCAGCGCCTGTCACACTGCCTGGTCAGCTCAGCATTTGATATGTGACATGACTACCTTCCCATTCAAAATATTAGACTCTCTATATACTTAGCCTCCCCAAAAAATAGTAACATCAGTTAACATCAGTTCCAGAACCAATGTTTAGGTCTAAACAATGTTTTGTGACCGTTAAAAACAATGGATGTGATTCACACTTAAGAAGCTCCTGCTTAGTACGGAATCTCTGAAATGACCTACTATGCATACGTAGTAGGTCATTTAAGCAATCTACGTACCAGTTAGGTTGTCTTTAAAGACCGCACGGAGTAGTTTAGGAAGAAGGAGGCATGCTAATGTCACCTCTGGGAGAGTGGGGGGTGGGAGATGTAGATAAGTACGGTAAGATAAGGTAGCCCTATGTCACTCTTGGGGTGGGGGTGGTTTAGGGGCAGGATGAGTGAATAAGGTGCTGGTCTGTCCACACCTAACTCACTCTTAAGTAAGTGTTATTACGATCCATCGTTACTGCCAATGTTTTCTTTCAATGTCCCATTCCTAGTACATTGCAGTACCAGGTCCCACCACTTGTGACCGCAATTAATCCGCTCTGTTGGCAGGTGTGGGAAGTGTCATTTCTCTAAGTCTGGATGGGTTGCAATGTGCGCGGTTTGGGTAGTACTGTATATGTGATTAGATCCGAATGTTCAGAAACTGGGGGAAATTAGCGCTCTGGATCCAGCCCAAAGGGGTTGATCCAGACTAACGCCCGTCACCGTAATTACGGCGGGCGTATGCGTAAGATCGGCTTTTTAGCTGATCTGCGCATGCGCCGGGCAACATCTACCCGGATGTTGCCCGGCGTGCTTAGGGAATTTCTATACTGAGGATAGGGCGTCCGTAACTGCAGCATAGTTACGGCTGAGGGGGCGTTTCTCGCCGTAGCAACGCTGCGGTTAGGGAAGGTAGGTGGGGGGAGGCAAGGAAATGAGGAAGGGAGGGCAGGGTTAGTGAGTTACACTCTGTTACGCCGGCTGAAGTTAGGGTAGCCTTCAGCCGACGTAACAGTGTGTAATTACGCCGGGACAGGGGGAGTGAATAGATGTCACGCTGAGCGTTAGTATGCTCAGCGCAACATTGTAGATCTGGATCAGACCCAATGTCCATAGATAAATGCAGACGATCATTAAGTCCTTTATCTCAGGGTCTGATTCTCCACTGTGAGCATGTAGCATCTTTTGCTGTATTTTGCATTATTTTCACACTGTAGAAACCTAGAAAACTGATTTGCTCAAATGACTGTATATGTCCATGTGCCCTAAGGCATGGGTGTACCATTGTCAGGC
Source organism: Limnodynastes dumerilii (assembly GCA_011038615.1). NCBI lineage: Eukaryota > Metazoa > Chordata > Amphibia > Anura > Limnodynastidae > Limnodynastes > Limnodynastes dumerilii. The sequence continues at coordinate 483,202 of WWET01000061.1, read as the reverse complement.
AAACATTAGGATGATCGTGTTAATGTAATTTACTCTTTATGCTCAATTAAAACTATATGCAATTGTGTCAGTTATACATGTATCGATTTACAACTACCTGATTCCTCCTTTAAGTACTATTATTATTAATATTAATAACACTTATTAACAGCACCCTACGTCAGCATCTCCTCTCTTTCACAGCAGCTCCCTCCCATCTGAGTGACGCTGGCGTGACATCATTCAGTGAGCAGAGAGCGCTCCGCAGAGGAGAGGAGAAGAAGCTTCAGCGGGGTACGTTTGCAAATGAGGGGGGGTCACCAAGGGGAGAGGGGGTGCCAGGAGACGGCTAAATTCCTGACCCCCCTCAAAAAAAATGTTGTGATGCCCCTGCACTCACGCTAATGAAGAATAGAGCCACACTTTCACAAAATTAGAATTCTACCACATCACATATACACACACTGATCTAGAGGTTGGCATACACCAGCTCGCATAGTGTTTCTTGGTGTGATTTTTGCCCGTTTGCATTATGTTAGGCGTGTCGTGGGAGGGAATGGGTGAGGACTCGTAGCCAGTATACACTATGGATGTGCTTATGCAATTGTGGGTGATCCAGAACCGATTGCAGGCGTAAATAATCACTGTTTACATCAAAACATTTGTACCAGCCACAGGCCAGGCGGCTGACACTCTATCACCTATTTTGTACCCTTGCATTAGAATGTTATAGTTTAAACACTATAGTAAAGTTATGAAATCACTGCTGGAGCCTTGTGTAGGTCTAAAATATTTAATTCATTTCTCACAATAGTTTTTTTTTTGCTAAATTAATTATTTGATAGTTTTTAAGGTGCATTCTTAATGTAGTCTCATAACCTCCATTTACAGTATACGACACAGTGCATTACCCTGTACTTGCGCAATATATATGGTCATGTAACTGCATTGAGTTTGGCTGCTTTGTCCCCGTCAGCTATGTGCCATACTTGCATAGTCTTCCAAAGGTACTGTTGTGTGTACAGGATTGCATGCAGCCCTCTGAGGATTTAAACCCACATGTACGGCACATGCGACTCTGTGTGTGGACACACAAACTATTCCACATTTAAATACTATTGTGTGATTCCTCTTCCTAATCCATCACATTCTTACACAGGTGTAATGATATTTGCTTTATTTTGTGTCGTTAGTGTGTTTTTCAAATATGCCAAAGGTACACACAGCCGAGTATTAGGCAAAAACACATAAAATTAAGATGTTAATGACACACGTGAATTAGAAATTAACACTTCCTTACACTATAACAACTAGTCAATAACAATCTAATAACTACTCATTAGTAGTCCCTGTAATACTCCACTCCCAGTATGTAGTGAAGAATCACAGGGGAAACACATAGGTAATTTGTTCCAAGCCTCAACAAGTAGTAAATAAAGTTATCTGTAAACATTATGCACAAAGAACCATGAATCCAACCTGTAATAAGTTATGTTTCTATAGGGCATTTACAGGCATTGCATAAAAGGCAATCATTTTATGTATATCAAAGTCAGCATCATTCATAGGGTTTACTTTACGATCACTGCGCTGCTCCACATCTCTGCTGGGAGTCCGGGCCAAAAATGCGCCTGTGGAAGACATATTCTATATGAGAGTTTCAGAGAGCAGGA
>WWET01000061.1:430175-467824 GCA_011038615.1 Limnodynastes dumerilii | reverse complement strand
CCTTTAGGCAGCTCTGGGCAACCTGCAAACCTGTTGTTGTGGGCATTTTGCTATGTTGCGGGAATCATTGTCTGACATGTGCAGGTATTGTGGCACGATAAATGACCCTAATGGATATACTGGCAATATTACAAGTAAACATGACTGAGCATAGCTCCTATTACAGCAATTATCCAATAGTCTGCATTACTTATTCTGCCATGGTCATGGTAATTGTTTATCCTCATTTTCATGGATTGCTGCGAGGCAATGTAACATTATCTGTGACAGTGTGTGTATTGTAAGAAACGATTAACTAGCGTTCTCTTATTTTACACCAGTGATTTCATTACTTGTGTATAATCAATTATGCACATACAATAATTGGCATTGTCTAGGCATACAGAGGACATTAGTTGAAATTCACATTGTGCTGTGGGACTTTATATTTTCATAAATTCAGAGATGGACGATAGACTTACAGAAATTGGTGCTCTGAATTTTGACTACAAATCAGATATTGGTTTATTTTATTTTACCAGTACAGCTAAAAGTAATAGGTTACGCTGTGAACTAGTATTTAAAAACATTACGCAACTTCTCTGCTGTTAGACAAAAGAAGGATAGAAGACATTATGTCACCCACAAATTCAGGATGGGAATAGGTTATTTATATATAGTTACAGAATAATCCTCTTGCAAAAAAATGTCTTTGTTTTAAAGTTATAACTTGAATCTACAATAGCTAGATAACTTGTGTACATAAAACTTATAAAGGGACTATCCATTTTAGAAACCAGTTAAGGGTTAAGCTGGATACACACACGTACACACACGTACACGGGAGTGTACACACTTGTAAACTGGTCAGGTGATTAGCCATTGGGTCTCCTAATTTTTAAGGAGGTTTAAAAATCAGTTGACCCAGGACGAGCAGTTGTGTGAACATAAACATATCAAAAGTCTAACCAACTGGACTTTTAGAGGTCGAATTGGACGAGAATGGGATAAGTGTGTACTCAGCTTAAGACTGTCTAACCAGCTTCCTTTGAAATCTCTGATAACCTCCATTACCTGAGGGTCTTACCCACTTCCCTAATTGTGCATCCCATGCAGTATTTTAAATGTAAAGAAAGATCACTGTATGGGTTACCCCAGTGTTTCTTCATCCTTTTGGCAGAAGGAGTGCGTGCTAGGACTGAGATGAATGGTGACCGGTTTGGGTTTGCCATACCCCTTCAGCAGTGTGCCACCCTGAAAAGTCGGGTTTAAAATTATATAATTATCTTTCTGTCTCCTGGACATTTTTAGGAGGGTGTCTGACTGGTTACTTCTACAATGGGTGTATTTGGCTGGAGAAAAAGGATAAATAGCAATTTAGTGATTACTACTCTGCTTTGCAGATAGAGAGGATGGCCCATATTCACTCCTAAGAAGCAGACACTTCTTAGGTGCGTATCCTTACCAAAGGACCTACTACGCATGCGTAGTAGGTCATTTATGCAATCTACGTACCAATTTGGTACATAGATTGCCTTCGTGCAGTCTTTAAAGACTGCAAGGAGTATTTTAAGTAGAAAGAGGTGGTCTAATGCCGCCTCGGGAGGGATTAGGTAGAAGGGGAAGGGGGAAGGCATTTAGATTAACCTTGAGGCAGGGAGAGGCAATGTCCATGTGGACATTGCACGGATAGTTAATGTAGCCCTATGGCACTCGTAAGTGAGGCAGGATCTGTCCGCACCTAACTCACCCGGATCTGTGAATATGGTCAGATTCACTTACCTCTCACAGAAACAAAAAGTGGGATTTGTGCAGTATGTGAAATAGAGAAGAGTATTCTATATAACTGTCACATGGCGCTAGACATACAGCTAGACATATATATAGAGCTATATAAGTTATCATATAATATTATGTGATTAGTGATATTTATAATTTTACTTGTGAAAGCCTTTCCACCAGTATCATGTTGCTTAAACATATTCCTTCACTAAATCCTTTATGATCACAGATAGGGTTTGTAGTTGTTATCTGCCTCACAGGTACACAAGCGTCTGCCCTTGCCATCTGCAAAGTAAAAATGACTCGTTATGGTAGAAGGTGTTTTTTTCCAGATTGAGCCGTCACCTTGGCCAGTGCCAGAACTTCCATTGTAAATCTCAGTGTATCCCGATACACTGAGCTAATAAATTATTCTTTGTTTTGTGCTTCAGGACCTGCAGGAAACACATTCTTCTTGGCCATTTGCATTCAATTAAAAAGCTAAGCTAAATGATTACAAAACCATTATTTTTTCTTGACAGGATTCTTTAAACGTTTTTTTAATATCAATTTTTTATGGTTAAGAAACTTTTTAGTTCAAATCAATACATTATAAAAAAAACAGCTTTCAATGGTGCTTAAAGAGTATAAAAAAGTATTTTTCTGACAAGTGGGCAGGGCTTAGTAGTACAATGTATAGTATAGTCATGGGGCCATATTTACTAAGCTGTGGGTTTGCAAAAGTGGAGATATGGCCCATAGCAACAAATCAGATTCTAGCTCTCACTTTTGTGTTACATACTAAAGAATGTCAGCTAAAATCTGATTGGTTGCTATGGGCAACATCTCCATTTTTCCAAACCCGCAGCTTATTAAATGTGGCTCATAGTATCTATACTGTGCACAATCCAGATTTTGATTCCATGTCAAAATTTTAAGGCAAGGTAGGGATCTTTGGATCTCGTCCCATGTAACTGTCTCCTGCAATGAAACACAATAAAGAATATTTAAAAAGAAACAGGAAAATTCCTACTCTCCCGACTGTGCAAGGAGAACATTTGCTTTGATTAACAGAGAATAATTTATACATTTTTCACTGACTTTCTGACTTAGGGCTCTATTTACAAAGCATCCGTTACTTCAATATGATGTGAAAATGACCGTTTTAATGTGAAAATGGTAATTATTGCTTCAAAATTATGGGATTCATATTTACAATGCATAGATCACCATGAAAAACTGCTGTTTCCATTGTTCCATGATCAATACTTACTTCACCATTCACCCATTCTTCTCAAGACAGGCCAGCACTTAGTTATATTTACAATATGTCGTAGCAGAGTTTCAAGAGTAAAAATAACGCCATATGAACAAGGAACACCACTGATAATTCCAGTAGGCAAATATGACCGGTCTGACGTGTCTTTTAGAGTCCCTAAAGAAGGAGACTGCTGAGACTTCAGTCATAATTCCGTTTAATGTGAGATACTACGATTTCGATAAAAAACTCAACAGATTATCGCGGAACTTTGCCAGAGTGGTGAGTATTTTTAAATAATATTACAGTTGCAAGAATCGTAGTGAGGAGAATCAAACCCGGCTAAGGTAAGTATTGTTCAAATAGAACGTTTTAGTAGATTGAGGCCTTAATGCTAAATCCGTGAAACTCAGTATGGGCATTAGTAAGATATCACAGCTTTATCTGTGAGAGAAATCCATAGGAACGTAATTGGTCAATAGATTCCAAATTTCGTGTTGTGTTTTTCACCAGGCTCTTATTTTCTCATTGTCATAGGCTACCATGGCGAACACAGGCGGGTGTAGTGCTCCGGTCCGAATGGACGATTTTCAAATCGGCCATTCCTCCCCAGCCAGTTGCGAACTGGCTGGGATTTCGGTTGCATATCCCTTTAGAAGGCATTGCAATCGATCCACGGAGCACCGAGCTTTAGGTGCTCCGAAAAGTGTAAAGTAAAATTCTCCCACTACTTCCCCTAATTCTTAACCTAACCCTCCCCTCTTACTACCCTAACCCTAACCCTCCTTCCTGGCAGCCTGACCCTAACCCTTTTTTACTTGCAGCCTGACCCTAACCCACCATCTCCCGCAGCCTGACTCTAACCCTCCCTCCCCCTGCAGCCTAACCCTAACCCTCCCTCCTCTGCAGCCTAACCCTAACCCTCCCTTCTCTGCAACCTGACCTTAACCCTCCCTCCCCTACAGCCTGACCCTAACCATGCAGAAAGAGTTGACTCACCTGTCGCCTCGGTCCGGAGAGTGGCGGCAGAGGTGCGGCGGAGTGATCTCTTCTTTCCGAAAGTGAATGGGTGAGTATGCTGAATGACTTACCCATTCATAAAAAAAAAATTCTAAAAGTTTAAGTAACGGAAAAAGGAATATTCGAAAAGTAACTTTCGAATATCCCTTTTTCGGAAGCACAGACATATGATATGGAGGCTGATCTGGAAGTAATAGCAAAAACTGAGCAAATAAAAATGTGTAAATAGAATGAGTTGTAATGAAATGTTTTATAGGTCAAATCATTTAAAGTGTAAAATTTATTTTCAGTGTTTGTGTGCAATAAGCAATGTTAATCTGTATTTTCCCCCTGCATGCAGAAAACGCATGATTGTTTATAGAACAATCAACTCACCAAAAGCTATTATCCTTTGTTATCTATTATATGGAGCCTATGCTCTGAGATAGGAGATAAACTGGAGTTTTGAAACGCATGTAACAGCTTGATGTCAGGGTCAGTTTTTTGTTAGAAAAAAAAAGCTAAATAAGTAAAAATTATCTAGGTTTATATAGAATTTAAATTGATGGTGATTGGTGAGAAATAGTGTAACATGTATTTTATAATCTGCTCAGATAGGGAATAGGCTTTCTCAGACTATAAAAAGTTTTATGCAGAGATGACCCCACCCATTGCAAACATCTTAACTGTTCTCTAGTGGGAAAAAAGTAGAGCATGGTCCACACACGGACTTATTTACTCTGATCACTATAGGAACTGTGACATGCTACTTACCTGTCTCTTGAAACTTTGGATTTTGAGACAGATACTGTCATTTAGTGTAGAGACCCCAGATACAATACTGTTGTGAAAGAGTGTGAAAGTCATCTTTTCTGTTTTATAAGACAGAAGCTTATGCTTTAGACTATTTATCTGTTCCTTAAAAATAACCCTAGATATTGTCAAACTTTGTAGCATAAGAGTGTCACTTATTTGTATTCCTAATAATAAAATTAATGGAAATTAAATTAATGCTGACGATGGGGTTAATAAGACTGCAGTGATTTTAGCACTAGAATCCTTGCCAATTTTCAAATGGCAGGACTAAAGTAATCAAAAGCCCTATTTCCAGAATAATCAAATCTTAAAAATGTATTCATATTTAAAAATATATTATATTTTCAGTCCAGCCCACCGACTATTATCCCATCACCTGTTAGGACAGTACTACTTGATTTATCTACCAAAGGTGCCATTTCAGTTATTTACTCCACCCTGAGATCTGCTCGCTCAGAGGCCCTGTCCGAGCTAAGAGCAAAGTGGTAGGGTGATGTTGGGGTATTGGAGGAAGAGGAATGGGAGAGTGTAATGGAGTCTGCCAGATATTCTACAGCATCGATACGCTTCCAGCAAATTTATTTTTATATCCTTCACAGAGTGTATCTGACCCCACAAAGACTATGTCATCTAGGTAGAAGAATAGGTTATAAGTGTCCAAGGTGTGGAGTCCATCCTGGGACCTTACTATGGCTATGTCCCCTAGTGTACCGATTCTGGCTTAATGTTTGGAACATCTCCCTTGATACCCTTGAGATATCCCTCCCTTTATGCCCAAGGACATGTATATTCGGCCTTTCCCTCGCAGATACCATCGTTAAAATCACAAATAAATACTTATTTTCCCTTTTTTTTCCCTGGCACAAGTGATTAGAGCTCGTAAATGGCTGGCCGAGGAATCCCCGAAAATTAGGGATTGGATTTCTCTGGTAAATGAAACCCTAGCACACGAAAACTATATCTCCAAGGTCTGGAATGCACCACAAAAATTTCACAAGGTGTGGGACCCCTGGATGGACTCCATTTACTACACGGATATTATTCCTTTTGTTTCCCAACTCGACACGGCACACTCCCTATTAACAGCTATGGACCAATCTGCTACTGATAATAATGACAACCACTCTGTTTAAGACTATGGCCCAGATCCAGAACAATGCTTCTGTGCGAAAAATTGCGATTTTTTTTTTTGTACTGCTCATGCGCACAACAGATGATATGCAACATAAAGTAACTCTGAGCGTATGGGTCATTCACGTATTTGCTGCGTAAATTCGTACGTGTAGGCGTGCCAATTTTACGTAAGCCAAAAGTACATCTAAAATACGCAATGCAGGCGGGGGTTTTCATTTAAAGTGTACAGTATGGGCACGCTTAGCAGCGTAAGTCCGTGTTACCCATCCATACGTGTGCGGACGACAGCGGTAACGCGGTCAAAAGTTAAGGTAGGGTTTGGAAAGCGGAAATCGGTCAAAGTACGTATGCAGGGGGTGTGCCTAGGGGAGTGTATAGAAGGTACGCAGGCGTAAATACGCTACGCTAGTAAACGGATTGCAAGCGGAGTTCTGGATCTACCCCAATGTATCTATTGTTAAACTGTATGCACTAGTTTCATTCTCACAGGGTACTTATCGAACATCATATTGTAATAGTTACCATGAGTTTATTATACTGGTATATTGTGAAGTGATGTAAGATAACTTACCCTTAGGTCAGATTGTATTACACTAGCATATGACTTTATTGCTTTTGTAATGGCACTATCCATTTCTCCTGTATTTGTGTTTTGTTAGTTTTGTTTCGATTGTATGTGATAAAATTATAAGAAAATGTTCAATAAAAAACACTTGATTTAAAATGAATTATTATTATTATTTATAAGGTGCTTCATTTTCGATAGAACTGAACAGTTATCCTATTGATATGGCACATAACTTATATAGCAGTGAGGTATATTACATATTGAGATAAACATAGCATTAAATCTATCATCCAATACAACCTCATCTTGTACATAGAGAGATGGTACAACAAAAAGAATTAGGTAACAAAGACAGGGTAAAGAAGAGGACATAGGCCAGATGACCCTGCTCCTGACAGGTGACAATCTAGGTGCAAAAGGAAAACAGTCAGGGGAAACACAGAGAGATGAGGCAATAGAGTTGTATGTGATAGCAGTAGATTAGGTAAAGATATGTTACGACTGCATAAAGAAATAGATCTGGAGAGTGGTTTGAAACTTTGAAAAGGTAGGGAAGGTGAACCAATTGTTGGCAGCAGACCAGGAGAAGTCCTACAGAGACTAACAATAACATGGGGCCATAGAAATAGCTAGGAGATTTCATTTATACAAATACTTGCATACATAATTAAATAAATACATACATTCACACACACACTTATTACAGGTGAGACTATGTGTGGGCAGGGCTGGATTGAGGACTATGTTGAAAATGATCAAGGGCCCACATTATACAGTATGGTTTGGAGAAGGGGGGGGTCTGTTTCCAGATGGGCCCTATGTCTGGGTATATATATATATGACAGAGTGAATGGCACTCCACTAACATCCCAAGTAAACGTGCAGTGGTGCTCAGACAGGAGAAAATCCAAACATATGCAGCGGCAGGTGTCCGGCACTCACTGGCTCACAAATAGATACTATGGAGTCAAAAGCGTATGTTCCAACGTTTCAGTAAATTTTATTACTTTCTTCAGGGAATGCAAATAATACAAACAGTGACCAATATTTATATCTTACCCGCGTGTATGGCATCCCTGAGGTTGCTCTGAGCGGTCACTGGAAGTCAGCACAGAGCCACCCCCAGTCGCCATAGTGATACAAAAACAATCTACAGTTAGTGTACTGTTTCAAAAACGTACAATGTTAAGCTGACAAAAATTATTTTAAAATCAGCTAGTGTGAATAGAATCTTGGACACTAAAGTGTACAGTGATACAAAATATTATGAATAAAAACTAACACGAACATACTAAGGATATTGAATAAGCCATACAAATAAGGAATTAATACTCTAGAATACAGTATTGGAGAATAAATCTCCTAAGCATCAATAATAGATGAAAGAATAAGCAATAAATTACAGTCATAGGAGAACATCTATATAGTCGTGTCCTATATATCAATACCGGAATACAGAGGTACAGGGTCACTATGGTAAGTCCATATAAAGAAGGGTCAATCTTCCTTGTAGAAACAATACAAGTTTAATGATTCATTTAGTCCATTTGGGGCCAAAGTATTTAGATAATGGATCCAAAAGGCTTCCCGGTGAAGCAATTTCTGATTTCTGTTGCCTCCCCTCCATTATGCGAGGAATCCCCGAAAATTAGGGATTGGATTTCTCTGGTAAATGAAACCCTAGCACACGAAAACTATATCTCAGAGGTCCGGAATGCACCAGAAAAATTTCACAAGGTGTGGGACCAAAAGGCTTCCCGGTGAAGCAATTTCTGATTTCTGTTGCCTCCCCTCCATTATGGGGGAACATGGTCTATGATGCGATATTTAAGTACTGCGAGGCTTGGGAAGAGCGCTATAATACCATCCCCAATATATTATGGGGAAATACAGAAAGAAGTATGTAAGTGTATGTTCAGGACTCACGAAACAGAGGGAATTACACACAAGAAATGAATCATGGTGCGGTTATTCCAGAACAATAAATCAAATGTAAACATTATTGCAAGTCTGTGCTCTGTTGTCGTACAACAGAGTCAGTCTTTTACCAGTGTTTTATCCTTTACTTATTTTCACTAAGAACCTGGTACTGCAGCAGATTCTACTGGAGAGGTAGCTGTTCTTACATAGATTTTAGGAATATAAACCACCCAATCTTAATTTAGTGCTAATAGATAGAGAGTGTGCGTTTAATTAACCCCCAACCGCAGTAGAATATCAGCACACACAATGTCAAATATCCACAATTAGAAGGAATGCACGGCTACTAAGTCAAACTCATTGAAAAAATGGCATATAACCAGAGCCAGCATACCAAAGGTAATCCATATGTGGCACAATATATCATAGAAATGTTCTTCGAGTGAAAGGTATATGATAATAAGGTAAATGGTGTAGTTGGCTAGAGGTTTAATACACATATGCAATGTTAAAGATTGAAGATATGAGACTAAATATTGCACATGATCCATGCAGGCAATGTACCACAAATGTTTATAATAATTAGCTAAAAAAGCCCATAACAGCAATAAGGAAACATCACAGGCAGTGCAGAATAATGGGGGCATGGCAAGCCAATCAAGTCCCGGCGTCCATTTCAGATATCACCGTCATCAAGAGAATTGAAGAAAGTTGCGAGCATGTAATAGCTGAATTGTGGATCCGTTGTGCAGATTTTTAAACTTTTTTCCTCTTTAATTTTTGGAACACTGTATTGTAGATACATTGTATAAAACATTATTATACATTGTTACGATAACTTAGGCCATGTTTTTTACAACTTAAAGGAAAAACACATTAACTACTATCAGATTAAATTATTGTTAACAAGTTTCGACCTTAATACCAAGACTGCAATAGGCATGAGATTATTGCATTATCCTTGGCTGTAGTCATTCTTTTAATGGCTAACTGGAGAAGAGAGACTAATGTAAAGTGATTTGGCAGCAGGACTTTCTCTCATCACACTGCCGCCCCGGAATGTGCTAATTCAGCTTCTGCACGAGCCGCCAATCTTGGGGGCACAGAATAACTCATTAATAGCTTGGACACAAGAAAAATCTTATGTAATAACATGGCCCAAAGAATCTATAAGCCGTAAAGTTCAACTCTATCAGACATCTATGCACTCGTGAACCCTACTTCCTGACACTACTATTGCAAATAAATCAACTTCTTATCAAAGGTGTTTTTCTCACCAGTATGAAAAATAATAGCATGTTTTATCTGACGTGCTTGTACATCCAACTGGAAGATCATCTAACATAAAATAAACAGGGAAAAAGTTCAGAGAAATAATATAGATATAGAATGAGTAACAGCTGGGCCTCACTCTCCCCACTCACAGCTCATTAGTCTGTCCAATCCCCTGTTGAAACCTGCAGAGGTCAGGAACTTGCTTTCTGAAGGTCCAAAGAACTTTGTTTGTTGTAATAAAATTCACTTTATTGAGTAGCTCACACTTTTCATGGCAGGGAATGTATTACCGTTATGAAACAGTTGGGATCTCACAATACTCAGAAATTCACTGTAAACTTCTAGGTCAGAACATTTATTTAAATTTTTTTTATCTCAACTTTTTATTGTAACACATGAAAAACAGATTTATGCTATTACTTTTTTGTTGGTTTAAACTTAACTTTGCATCTAACAGTTACTTTTCTTGTATAAGGCCTGTAAAATGATGGGGGTTTATTCAGGCCCTGTGATATGGGGGGGTCAGCTGTGACAGTCCCCGAGGTTCAGAGTTCAGATTTCCCTGCAATATTGAGGAGGGACGGGGGCTCTCATAAACATGAGTGTACAAGAGATATATGTTGTCAGGCCTGGGTTTATCCTTTTGAGGGCTATTATTTATATTGCCATAATGTATTTCACACAATAGCAGAACTGAGGTCTACAACAATGTATAATCAGCTTCTAATGTTATCCCAAGAATTTGCAAATAATAAATAGGATAAAGATTAAACATGGCCATTGGTGGTGTGACTTTTGCTCCTCGTTTCCATTCATTTTTACGAAAATATGTCACAATAAATTCATTAATTGCATCCAATAATATGACTTGCTGCTGGTACTATCTGGGCTACTCATGCACATCCCCCTATAGTGAACAAGGACTAATTTACCTCTGCTGGCCTAGATTATTTCAGAAGCACTTCTCATTTATGAACTAAAACCTTTCATTCTGTATAAAGGAGACAGATTTTATGTGATCCATGAATGTTATTGCTTTTTATGATCACATTAATAGACTACTGAAGGCTGCTTTCCTAATGTTTAAAATGTATATTGATGAAACTATTGTGGACTGAAGGTTTTAAATACAAATAGATAATCTGTTATTATTACTGATTAGTAAATCACATCTTCGCTTAATGCACTTTTTATGAGGCTGTAAAAAGAGATAGCCAGACACTATTACATATATTGCTTTCTGTGATATCTGCACTCTGACACCCTTCTATGAAGGAATTTATGCTCCCATTATGATTTGTGATTACATATTAGTGACATTAAGCCGGATCCATTCCTCATGCTTAACTCAGCTGTCAGTTTGTTCTAAAAATGCCCAAAATGTGCTTTTGATCAGAATGCACTACAACTGAATCTGTGTTCTTATCATAAGTACCTATCCAACGACAAGGTAGTACAAGGTTAGTTACAAACAATGGATTGGTATGGTAATTGTACACTAAGGGCTTGGCTAAGCCCTTATATACAATCCAGTGGATTACTTAAGGTGTGGATTACTTAAAGTAGGATGCAGTCCTCCTAACTGCCTGCTGCACTGAGAAGATCAGAGGGAAAGTACAGATCTCCATGCAGAATAGATAAAACATATATGGATGAGGTTGCACAGGCTACAAAAAGGTATATAAGATAATTTAAATGGGTGCTACCAAAGGTTCAATAAACTATATCACACACTGAAGTAAAATGTACAAAACACGCTAAACCAAACTAATACCCAACAACTTACATTTTATATTAAAACTTAGTATTTATTTGAATCAACATTATAAAAACAGTCAAAACTTTAACAGGTACATCTATATGTTAGAATGTAACAAGCGTAATATATATTGTATCTAATCACCGGTTTAACCTGAATCAGACTTTATAACATGGTATATACCAAATCATAGGTAGCACTTTAATCCCCTGTTAAGAAGTGCAGGCAAACATAATGTAAGATCAGTAATTGATTGGAGTACATAGATATATTAGATTAGAATGCTTAGCCCAGCAGGTAACTGTTTATAGATCTGATCTCTGCACACTGTATACATAGGCAGACCATTCATACCCAGTGAGCTGCAGCACCTAACTATTCTAATGAAACAGATACTGACCCTATGTAGAAAACTAGCAGCCTGGCTGCGCTTCGCCTGTTCCAGGTCTGTAGCTGGCCCTCTACTGTGCTGAACTTGATACCAGGGTTGCTGCCAAATTTCAGGTGCCAGTGATGTAAAACAAAGGTCCCGGTGCACACAGAGTCAATCTCAAGCTAAGGGGAGGGGGGATTGATGGGTTAAAATAGATAGACTTGGTGTATATTCATACAGAATATACACCTATATAAATAAACTCAAAACAATATGGACTCTATGAAGGCAGTAATGCATAATAGAAAAAATACTTTACAGTATATGTTCCAAAGTCCAAGGCACATAAATCCAAATGTTAGTAGATTTCACAATGCCAGGCTCATTAACAATGGCCGTTTCGGGGTCCAGTGGGACTCTTTCATCAGGGTACTGGAATCCTTTGCTTATGCTAACTTTACTCTATCACCCAAGATGATACTACTCCCACGCTAAGGCACTGGACAAAAAAGGGCCCTATGTCTACAATACCGTAGCTGGTAGAGGAGATTGGATGCAGTCAGTTGGGAATGTAGCGCCAACTCCTGTTATGAACCTCCGACGCGTTTCAAGTTACGGCTAACTCTTTCTCAAGTTGTCTTTCTCAAACTTGAGAAAGAGTTAGCCATAACTCGAAACACTGCACTATAGTTCCCTTCACTCTTAATTATTACTTGATCTTACATTATGCTTGGCTGCACTTCTTAACAGGGTTTTAAAGTGCTACCTATTCTCAGGTTTCCTTTTCAGGAACCTGTTTTTTTACGGTTCGGTCTCACAAAGGCATACACACACAGATTTGAGACAAAATCAATGCAATTTTTTATTGAATAGAATGAAACTATGTTCTAAAACTTGCAATGACTAATTGACAAATTATTCCAGTGTTGTAATTATTTACCTGCACACATTTTATCCTCATTTGTGCAAAACAGGATCACCTGCTAGCAGAAAACATTTTCATTAGGCCTCTAATTACCACGTAAACTAAATTGAACAGACTCATTCAACATTTTCTGTCAGTGTTTCCATCTGAGTTATAAGCTGTCAGTATCTGTAACATACAGCAACATCCATAGGTGTGTCTTACCTTCCTTGGAGACTCTGGGTTGTCAATATTGCCTCAATCTTTCCCAAACAGTCTGGCAACCTGACAGATAACTTATGCTGCTGAATGCTGCTTCTCTCCTCCTGCTCACTTTATGCTATCACTATTTATCAACCACCTCACTAACACCTAGCAAAACTACTCCCAGCCCCTTATCACCTTGCAACACCCCTGTACTCCTGCATTAACATTCCCTCCAATCACTGGACTGGAAGGGGTGGAGCTTAGCACAGACACATACGTGTTTCTAACACTTAGTGGTCTGAGACAAATGTCAATATATATATATATATATATATATATATATATGGTGTGTTCATACATACGTACATGCATACACACGCACACGTACAGGAGTTTTCATAACATTTAAAAAACTACCTGGTAACATTTAAGAACATAGGGCCAGATTCTAAACTATGTACGCTAGCGTATTTACACTAGCCGATAACGTAAAATTTCCCATTTGTATTTTCTGAGCATGCGCGGCTGATGTTACGCCATGTAACTCCTACCTTACGTACCTCAACCGTAAATACGAATGAAGGGGCATCAATGCGACAACCATAATTACCCTTTGGAGGGGGAGGGAGGCATTTAAATTGGACAGCATGGGCTGGGTTTGTTTGTCATGTACATAAATCCATTACGTATATCAGTACTTACGCTAGGATAAGTTAAGGTTGGGTTTGGGCAACGTAAAACGGGCAAAGTACATATGAGCTAGGGGAGTGCCTAAGGGAGTGTATAATATTAACGCTAGCATAAATACGCTACGTGTTGTAACGTACTTAGCCCGTAGGTCTGGATTTACCCCATAGTTATAACAATTCAATAACATAAAAAATTAATTTATGGTTCTGTTAATAATAATCCAACCATTTTAACAGTGTTTTCTGGGGCCCGTATGGTTACGTCCCCTCCACACCTATAATTTGGTATATTCTTTGTTATAAAGTTTGACTCAGGTTGATTAGATACAATATATATGTTACGCTTGTTACATTCTAACATATAGATGTACCTGTTAATGTTTTGACTGTTTTTATAATGTTGATTCAAATAATTAGAAAGTTTTAATAAAAAATTTAAGTTGTTGGTTAGTTTTTGGGTATTAATGGTGTGCAACAGAGAGAGATACAGCTTGGTTTAGCATGTCTTGTATGTTTTTTCTTTAGTGGGAGAATATAGGATTGCAAAATCCATACTTTCATAGCCATGGACTTTGCTGTTGGGTCTCGATCGAGTCCGTTGTTTCTGATGTAGTGTGTTACATGCTGCCAGGCGGCTATTACCTGTGATCACTGCTCCTCGTTCGGTCCGGATTCCGCATGCCGTTTGCGGCATGTAAACAAAGGCACGTAGGGCACGCGCCCCACCTCCCGCCGTCTCGTTAGTTCTGAAGCGTCTTCCACGATTAGGAGGCGTTCTGTGTGTGTTGGGGGCTGGAGGGCTGCTAGCCTATCAGGGGCTAGCAGCTCTTATATTAGACTGACGCTAGCAGTCTGTCAGCGCTGGTTATAGAGTCTGTTTGTTCAGTTCTGTGATCTGCCCTTTCTTGTTTGCCTAGTGCCTTGTGCCTAGTGAATTGCTTTTTGAGTGCCCTGCTTCTCCAGCCCAGTTCCTTGTTGTATTTCTCCAGTGTCTCCAGTCCTCCCTTTCTTGCTCCCTGGTGTTAGTTCCTTTCAGCGTTCCTTTCCTCTCCTGTGTGATTGCTCCATTCTCTGCCTCTGGGGGAGGTCCCCTCTCTTACCCTGGTTGTGAGTAGTGATAGCCCTAGTCAGTCCTGTCTGTCTAGTCTAGTCCTGATTCTCCCGCCTCCGTCCTGTTTGGTGTTCATTGTGGTTTGTCACGGGTCAGCCTCTACTGACCTTGTCTCTTCCCGCTTCTCTGCTATGCCTACATCTCCCGCTTCACCTCCATCTTGGTTTTCTGTTTCTTCTCCTATGAGTTTGGTTTCGGGGATCGCAACCTTTTACTGGGGCGCAGCCAATTCCATCCCCACCATCAGGGGCCCTGGTGAAATTCACCTGATAGCAAAGACTCTGTACCCTGGTAACCGGATTCTTAACATAGTGCTGATCTAAAAATAAGGAAAGAAAAGTGCAGCCTACTTTATTTGTCTGTATAGAGAGCGATAAAGGAGTTTATGTTACCTCATGTGCCTCTTTTACTGACACTTAGGTCACTCGTACACCCGTGTTTTAAACTATGTCTTTATGTTGAACATAACACACACAATCTAGGGATTAATCATCTACAAAACTCTTTGTAATACATCTAAAAACACTATGAAAAATAACTTAAATATTCTTCTACACAGTATAATCTATTCCTGAGTTATGGAAAAAGCACCAATCCATGTCTATGGGACATTCTCACGCAGCTCTTAAGTATTGGTGAATGTTATCAATCTCATTGTGTGTGTTCTTCCCCAAAACAATTGTCCTTTACATACCTTGAGTAGAGCCGTTATTTGAGGAAAAGCAGGGAACAATATCAATAACTGGATACATTCTCCTGGGAACATTCTTATATCGTCTTAGATCGTTTTATGCCTTACATAAGGGAAAGCAGCCCTTAATTATAAATGGGGTGTCCTTTACTGATTGCAGTCTCCGGTCTGATGGCCCGCTTTGCGGAATAGAGACAGCCGAAAGTTACTTTTCGGCTGTCTCTATTTCGAATAGGGGCCATTTTAGAATTTTTTTTATGAATGGGTGAGTGTGATGATCGGCATACTCGCCCATTCATTTTCACAGACCTGCCGAATGACAGCTACGGAGAGGTGAGTAAACTCTCTGGGGCATTTACTGATGTCTATATTGGAACCCTGAAGCTGGTGATTGGACCTGAGGCAGATTCTCGTTGGATTTTGAGCCAAACTCATAATATATTCACACAGGTATGATATACTGGGTGGGCTTTATTATTATTTATTATACCGGATAGCGGTTGCAGTCGCTGGTCCGATGGCCCGCTTTGCCTAGAGTTACTTTTCGTCTGTCTCTATTTCAAATAGGGGGCCATTTTAGAATTTTTTTTATGAATGGGTGAGTGTGCTTTTCGGCATACTCGCCCATTCAGTTTCACAGACCCACCGGATGACAGCTAAGGAGGTGAGTAACCTCTCCGGGGCTTATTAATATTAGGGGGGTTAGGGTTAGGCTCTTAGGAAGGGAGACTTAGGGTTAGGACCATAGAAGGGGAGGGTTAGGGTCAGGCTGAGGGGGGTCTTAAGGTTAGGCTATACAGAAGGGAGTATTAGGGTCAGGCTGAGGGGGGTCTTAAGGTTAGACTATACAGAAGGGAGTATTAGGGTCAGGCTAGGGAGAAGGTAGGGTTAGGGTCAGGCTGTGGGGAAGGGAGGGTTAGGGTCAGGATGTGGGGAAGGGAGAGTTAGGGTAATGGAAGGGGAGGGTTTCGGAGAACCATGTTCGGTGCTCAGGGGATCGATTGCTATGCCTCTTCGAGGCATAAGCAATCGATATCCCAGCAAGTTTGAAAGTGGCTGGGAGAGAACGGCCCTATCGAAATAGGGCATTTTTTTTTGTGGGGACCCACACCCGTCCTGTACCATCCTTCAGGTGCCGTCACAAGTGTGGGAACCAGACACTGGGTAATTTCTCAGCAGGATAACTCTGAGACACTTGTGCAGAAAAGCTAACAGTTATTATGTGGCTCTGTAATTAAACAAAACATGCAGAATAGTTGCTTCCCTGGCAGTGAATGTAATCTCTTGTTGTGCATGTAATGTAACAGAGGTTTGGGAGTAAATAATACAGTAAAATACATACTAATCAGACATAGTGTAGCATTGAAAAGTTTGCAAAATGTTTCTTTGTGGAACAAAAATTCAGAAGCACAGTAGCAGTGACAGCAGTTTGTTCAGCTGGTTACAGTCTGTCTCCTTGATAAATGTGTCAATTTTAAAAATATGCTATCTTAGATTATATACATTTAACAGGAGCTGGGGACACATAAAGGCTACAGATATTCACCCCCTCCCCCAATTAAATATACAAAATACACAACACGCAACTTACATTTGTACCATAGCTCCTTAGTTGGATACTTTATACAAGCTTGATTACCATCATCATTCTTGATATACTAATTCCACACCAGCGCCCAGTCAGTATACGATCCACATAAATTCATATTAAATGTTATAACAAACAATACAAATAAAATATACAAGTAAAATTCTAAGTATAAATCATACACATAGTAATTATACATGGGAAAATTCCCTACATCCAAATTAAACATAATGACATTTAAATTACACAAACATAAGTAAAAAATCGTTGCAAGTCCCTGTTGCGATGTTACACATTTCGAAATAGGGACAGCCAAAGTGTATTTTCAGCAGTCCTTATTTCGAATGTGTAACACTGCAGAATATTTTTTAATGAGTGGGTGAGTATGCGATTCTCAGTCACTTATTAATTTTCGGGAAAAAGTGCAGCTGCTAGACCAGACCACCAGAGAGGTGAGTAACCTTCTCCGGGGACATAGGGTTAGGCTGCTGTAGGGAAGCCTTGCTTTTCAGAGCACCATGTTCGGTGCTCCGGGGATCGATTGCTATGCCTAATCGAGGCATAAGCAATCCATATCCCAGACAGTTTGGAACTCTCTGCGAGCGAATGGCCCCATCGAAATAGGGGCGTTTGCTTCAGGACCCACACCTCTATAAAGTATACATAAAAACAATATGTAGACATAGGGGTCTGATATTGAACCTTAATGGAGGGGATCTCGATCAGAACCAGTAACAAGACATAAGTGGGTGCAGCAGACAAAGTATGTAGATGGAGGAGTCTCAGGTGGGCATAGGGTATGGTATAGTAAATAGGTGGCTTCTTATACATCAGTTGGGTGGGGTGAGCCAGAGTAGACCAGGAAAGCAGTTTCATAAGTGGGGGGCAGTGCAGAACATGTCTTGAGAGGAAGGCCATTATTATAGGGGTATCAGACTGGACTGATTTTTCCAGGGATAAGACTATGTGCTTAAAAGTGAGGGCGGGATGTAGATGGTTTGCTCGGCAGTGGGATGTATACAAATAGTACAGTGAGGGCCCTCCATACTATCAAGACTTCTGTGCCTTCCCCATGTGAAGTGAGTATGGTGCAAAAGTTTTAAAGCAGGTGTCAGATAGCGTATCTCATTGCAAGCAAGAGGACTAGCAATTCCACACCTACATGGAAGGCTGATCTGGTCCTGTGCCCATACACTGCAATTTTTGCAGATTTAAAGAAAATAATTTCAGTTTTTTTATTTTTTCATATTCCTTAGTTGTTTTTTTTTTTACCTCTTAAATTATTAAATGCTTAATATATTTCCTACTTACCTGTACGCAGAGATTACCTCTAGTTTGCATGGACATTGTGGCTGGATGTTGCAGTACCCTATATCAGGCCTGGGCAACCTGTGGCTCTCCAGGTGTTGCAGAACTGCGAGTCCCAGCATGCTTTATCTGCTTAGGCATAGCCGATACATGACAAAGCATGCTGGGGCTCATAGTTTCACAACATCTGCAAGTCACAGGTTGTCCAGGCCTGCCCTATAGAGAGCCTTTTCCTACATTTGTGATTGTTACCACCCCTCCAGCTGTCTTCTGGCAATGGAAACCTCCGTCTCGCATACTTTGGACATAACCAACACATTCCCTTCTAATGCCAAATACTTATAGTCTCCATGCATTCATCTGGTTGTGCCACGTCTCATTCCTTAAGAATCTGTGCACTGGTAAATATATTAGTCTCAAGTCAAAGAACTTACAGCCCGATTGTCGCTATTCATCTCCGGTATGTCTGTTAATTGCAATATTAATCATCTGATTACAATAAAATATAAAATAGAAGAAATTATACTAATGTGGGGCCTGATTCAAACCGTTTTCACAGCGAGTTCCGTGCGTATTTTTAGGTACGTTTCAACTGCGCATGCGTAGTAACTTATTTTACGTACTTTACGTAGACTATATGCGTGTAAGTGCCTCACGGACGGACTTGTGAATCGTACTTGGGTACATATGTCCGGATATATGACACAAAAATACGCACGTGAAAATTTTTATAAAAATGAAGGTATGTGGGCGCGACTAACATGAATCACATGTACTGAGCACACACACGCATGTAACTGCTCACGGAAAATTACAAGTGGTCTATGGAGGCGGAAGTCACCGACAGCACGGCTGAGAGAGGGGAGTGTCATGGGTGTGGGGGGTGTGGCCTGCACCGGCCGTGCGTATAATTGCGTTCCTTCATGGAAACGGTTCTCGGAATACGGCCCAGTGTCTGCAGTGTAAGGAACACACTGACCAGACACTGTCTGTGCCTCAGTATCTGGTCTGGAAGGATATTCTGAGCATCATGATAAAATAAATGCCAATTTCTGTGTGGTGGGTAAAGGAGTGATTGCTACTTTGTCCTCTGGTCTGCACAGTACTTGAGGGATGCATTCTCCAATCAAGCCGGCAGCCAGCAGACAGTGTTCAGGGGAGATGCAGGATACACCTGGCTTGAAATCTTTTCACTCCAGCAGTAGGAAAATTTCAGGGCAGACCTATTTGTTGCTGAGTTGCTACAGCAACCATTGGAAACCATGCCCAAACCCCCTGGAAGCTGGCTGTGTGGCAGGGCCAGCTGGCACAGCGGGGAGGGGGTGAGTAAGGTGTGAGCCCCTCCTTTCCTCCCTGGAATCCACCTGGCAGAACTTTACAGGGGGGTTGTTTTATCTAAATCCAGCACGAGGGAAACAAAAGAGCAGAAACACTGCACTCTGATCGCTGCAGTACAGGATGACAAGAGCACCCTGCACAGATCTTTACTGCATCATACAACTAGCAGCGGATATTGTTCTCCTTCAACACAGCATTGCTGATTCAGTGAAACCCTGTCTCAAAAGGTTACCTGGGGACATTCTGTTATCTGTCAATTCAAGTTATTGTAATGTTGCTTGATTTTACACGTAAATAATAAATATTATGTTTTAATGTTAGCCAAACAAAGTAAAGAGACAAAGAACAGAAGCCATACAATGAATACCAGTCCCCAATGCCTGCCTGTCACCCCTGCAGCCCCTGTGCTGTCAGCTCACACTATTCTCCATGGAAAATGACAAATCTGTATCTTCACCACTGTATACACATCCAGTAATGAAAGGAGAAATGAGAGATAAGAGGGTTCAGGATGAATAAAGATCATTAGTGGGATGAAGCCCCATCCATTCCATTCCATTTAATAGCTCAAACCTCAAAATATGTGTAAATATATATGTTATCTTTTCACCCTTTTAACAAGCCAGTTAAAAAAAAATTCAAGCCAGTGAATTTTGTTACTATGCTTCAGGCGTGGTTCATTCAGGAGCATATTACTCTGTGTTTGTGCAATGTAATAACGTGTAATTACCTTGTCTGTTCTTCCTGCGCATGCATATAGAAGCTTGTTATGCATCAAAATTAAGCTTGATCTATGCTGTATTCTGTGCTGCAACGGCCTCTAACGCCAGGGCATGATGGCTCACTGTGCATACTTGGTATACGCATTGTGTTGGCGGGGGGATCAATGCAAATCGTACAGTTAGAGCTTTCACAATTCTGCATTACACACCTATCCCATTTTATGACGGATGGGTGCATAAAATTTAAGGTAGGGTTTATAACTCATGAGGTCCGTGTGCGAGATTAGTGTAATACCCTGGCATGCATAGACTTTAGGATCACACGTATGTAAGTCTATTCTGTATGAATAGACTTATATGTGCTTGATCGTACTTTAATCTGGATCCTGTCCATTATGTTGCATCATTTATAAAAGCATGATAGTATCTTCATATCGTTCTCATTAAATGTGAAAGTTGCATGTCCACAATTTACCACCCACATATCCTTTGTCTTTGCCATTACATATCTAATAGTATTCTATTTTCCTGACAACGAAAAAAGTTAGTATATCCTCTAACCCCCTCCATGCTCTCACTTTAGTTAGGTGAGTATGGCTTAGGCCAGCATGGTCTGCTCCTTTGACAATTCTGGGTGTGCATCTATAGCCTTGCTCTACACTTCAAATATAGCACTAACATGATACAGTCTGCATCATATGCTGATTGCTGTTCGGTCTCTAGGGTGAGTGTAATATATATTTGTTATTTTATCATGCGGGGAGATGTTATGCCTAGTGCATAAATTTGCAAAGAACATACTATTGAGCAGCATTTCCAACTTTATCCAATACATATATTATCTCTGATTGTAATTATTCTTCTAATTTAGGAGTTGGCCAGTTATTTATGTTAGTGATGGATATACATAGATTAATGCAGCATATGTTGTGTATTAGTTGCCATCATGATTTCAGTGACTTCTTAATTGTTTATTATTTCATGTGCTTTCAAAACCTAAATCTACAGTTTAACGCAAACCTGCATTCTAAGGCTTCCAAATATTGAAATAAGAAGAAAATAGTCCCCATATGCAGAGAAAATCTGGATTAAATAAACTAGTTTAAAATCAACGGAGTGTTTAATAAATAAGTGCAGACTGCCTAGCCTGACTAAGTATAAGTACCTATAAACAGAGTATAATAATAAAGCATAGGGCTTGGTAAATAAATATCAGGAGTGCAGGGGATCATCCAATGCTTTTAATAACAGGTGTTTCCATAAACATTGCATGATTTCTCAGTAACCAGGCATTACATTCTGATGTGGAATGGGTTTGATGTGCTAAGTAAAGTCATTGCTCAGAAACCACCAACCTGCTTAAAAATACAATTGTCTGATAAATATGGAGGTTCCAAGCCTACACAAATTGCAGGTCAGTTTTGAAGCAAAAAGGGAAAAAAGAGAAAACTATAAGGAAAGCTATAAAGAAAAGAATAATACATTTGCTCGTGTTAATCATTTGCTTTTGTGCCTAAAATCCAGCTGTGCATTTAAGTATGGGACACTAGATTTGGGGGCAACAGAAGCCTACTTGGCTCATGGGGAGAAGTTGGGTTATAATCTGGTGTTCATAGCAGAGAACAGAAACTTATTATTATGTTATATGGCGTGGGATTGCTAAACTGAGATTAAGGAAGGGTCTGATCCGGAAGGTCACATAAATCGGCATGTGATGGTATCTCTGGATCCCAATGCAGTTATGGTATGTATTATATGGGTGCAAATCAGATAAGCTCAATGCAAGGAAGTACACTGTAATGTGTAATACTGTAAATGTAGGTTATGAGTAGTGCAAACACATCAGTCTTAATGATAATGCACTAAAATAATTTTAAAGAATGATTTTTGGGAAAAAAGAAATGATGAACTTTTTTTATTTTTATTAATGTATTTATAATTTATTTTACCCAATGCTCAAGCAGTCATATTATAACCTTAGTATAGTGTTATAGTATAGCACGGTAAACGGATTGGCTCCCTCAAATTATCGGGCAATAGCATGTTTAACTCAAGCATGCTAAAAGATCAAATAATCGTACCAGGGTGTTTCTGGTGTGTTATTTGGCATTTAAAATTTGATCATGTACACTAACTAGAGCGATTATTTGCCTGAACACCCAATAACTGGATGATCGGTCCGATAATCGCTCCAGTGTATGACCAGTTTAAGACATGACCTATTGCTGGTGGATATGTTTTGACATAAACTGCTTGTTTACGTCTGTGTTGAGCTTTGGATCCAGTGTATTTGTTTGAGCACGCAATTACTGTATATTGAATACGTGTCTCTATGCGCCCCCCTAGTCTGAATCTGGTATATAGACATTAAAAAAACTATATTATTATTAATAATAATAATGATATCAAAGTAAAATAAACTTAAATTTGTTTGCAATAAGCAATCAGCAAATATTTTTCTTGCATCCAAAATGTTTTCTTATTAATTTGCAGCCCTCCAATGTAACATGGTTTGTCCTGGTGTAGATTTGCTCCAGGACAAATCAAATGATAATCTCTTCTATAGCAGTAGTCCAAAATGAGATATCTGTTCAGTTATGCAAAAATATGGCAACATATACTTTACTTGATAATACCCATTTCACATCACCACAAAATAATGTGGCAATGGCAATGTGAAAAGTCCCATGTTGTTTTTTGTTGAGAACCACAAGCGCCAGCATGCCCTGGCATCCTGTGCCACACACAACAAAGTAATGCCCCCACTAGATCCATAGTAAAATATAAAGTGGCCCTTAACATTAAAAAAAAATAATAATAATATTATGGTAAACATTTTATAAGTAAAATACATTATATAAATAAGAAAAAAGGAAAAGGAATTGCACCTCAGTTTCCTTTTCTTTTTTTAATTATACCGCCTTGTTGAATCCATTTATACACTGTATGTGATCTATTTTCTAGACAGCTTTTGTATATATTGTACTTTTGTACAGTGCATTTGATCTCCTGCTCTTTATCTTATTTATATTTTACACTTTAGCTTGTGATCCGGGCACTATTTATATGTAACATGGTATATTATCTAGAATATTTATCATACTAGAGGGGACTTCAAGGATGGTATTTCTTTCATTCACATCTGGGGGACACTGTGACCATGGGTTGGTAGAGGCACACTGGAGCTAGGCACTTGACAGTTAAAATTACTGTTGAGGTAAACTCCTCCCCTCTTCAACCCCAACCGGCCTTGTCGGTAGTAGTCCGGAGGATATTATGGCTTCGTTCCTGGCAGGCAGATACTGATTCTAAGCGAGCCTTGGAATCCTTGCCCTTTGACGGTTTAGTTCTGTTTGGTTCAGAGCTTGATAAGATAGTTGCTCAAGCTACAGGTGGGAAAAGTACTTTCCTTCCTGTCAATCCTCCTAAGACTAAATGATTTGGCTCCTTCAGATCCTTTTTTAGGGGCAGGTCTAGTTATACCAAGGGTCAACAAGGACAGCAGGGACAGCCTAAGTCGTCTTTCAAGGGACGGCAGGCTTGTGTTTCCAAACGTCAGGCTCCTAAGCCAGCTGAGAAACAGAGTTCCTGACATTCTTCTGTCCGTTCCTGTGGAGTGAGTGGGAGCTTGTCTGTCAAGTTTTGCAGATGCCTGGAGAGCTTCCACCACAAGTGTTTTGATCTTAACTCTAATCCAACAGGGTTATGCTCCAGTTTTTGAGGACAGAGTTCCTCACAGGTTTTTTCCCACAGGTTTGCTTCATTTATAGAAAGTAAGATTGGCTCTAAGTCAATCCATTTAGTTTTTGCGGTGGCAGGAGGTGATAGTTCCTGTTCCGATTCCCAGAAAGGAGAAGGTTTCTACTCCAATCTTTTTCTGGTGAAAAAGTCAGATGGTTCTTTTCGCCCCATTCTGAATTTGAAATCCCTGAATTCCAGGCTTCAGGTGTCCAGATTCAAGAGGGAGTCCCTTCGTTCCGTAATCAACGGAATGAAACCACTGGAATATTTAACATCAATAGACATTCAAGATGGTATATAAAATAGTTTTCTTCAGAATAGAGCAATGTATAGAACTAACCCAAAAAATACAGAAAATGTTTAATACAAAAAAATAAATGGGACTAGGTGTGCACTCTAAAACAAACCACTATCTCCTCAAAGACCAATAGTGGACTGTCTCTTTAAGGAAGGTCCAGTGATGAACTGTCTCTTTAAGAAAGGTGCAGCTTCAGCAATGCATTTTCTCTCCACAAGTTTATATGAAAATGAAAAGAACAGAGTTAAAATATAACATTTATGAACATGAATTAGACATCAAAGAAATAAATAAGACAAAAATGAAATCAGGGATATAACGCTCTGATAAAATCAATAAAAAACCACCCCCCTATGCAAAGAGGCTATTGTACCCGGCATCGGCACTGAAGAAGTGTTAATGCTGATACAGTCACTGGTGGACACAGAAGGGCCTGGGATCTGTCCAAGATGTTGCAACCAAATGAAGATCAGGGAGCCAAAGATGTCGGGAGCCAAGAGCCACGCTTGGGAGTCCGGAATCACCTCTGACGCTTTTCGATGGAACCTCTTTCTCGGGTAATGGTCATTCGCCTCAGGTTGTTGGGAATCAATATTATTCCGGATCTCGACGACTTACTCCTAAAAGCTCAGTCGGAGCAGATTCTGCTCCAGCATCTTCAGACGACAATGTAGTTCTTGCAGTCTCATGGATGGCTAGTCAACACCAGAAAATCCAGCTTGATTCCATCGCAGCGCATGATATTTTTGGGCCTTGTATTCGATACGAGGCTTCAAAGAATTTTCCTTCCTCTGGAGAAAATTTCCTCTCTTCAGAAGCTAGTCCATCTGCTTCTGTCAAAAAGAGCTTTATCCGCTCACCTATGGATGAGGCTTCTGGGGAAGATGGTGTCCTCATTCGAGGCGATCCCTTTTGCAAGGTTCTGGTCCAGGAAGTTTCAGTTGAACATTCTGTCTCAGTGGGACGGCAACCACTTAAACTTAGCACAAAGTATCCATCTGACAAGGGAGACAAGAGTGTCCCTGAGTTGGTGGCTTTGCAAGGACCACTTGTCGGTAGGCCGTCATTTTGCGCTGACGAACTGGATCCTGCTGTATTCCGATGCCAGTCTCTCCGGCTGGGGAGCAGTTACTCTTCACTTACGACTTCAGGGTCTTTGGTCTCTAAGGGAGTCCAAACTATCAATAAATGTTCTGGAGCTCAGAGCTGTCCACAAAGCTTTTTTAGTGGCGCAATCATTGTTAGTGCGTCGTCCGCTACGCATCCAGTCCGACAAGGCCACAGCAGTTGCCTACATCAGGAGGCAGGCCGGAACAAAGAGTGCCCAAGTGATGAGAGAGATGGAGCACATTTTCTTATTTACTTTTTTACAGACGTAGGGACAGCCGGAGGGACAGCAGAAGGAAAGGAGGGAAACTCAGAAGACATCAAAGGTAAGTGAGAAAATAAATAAATGGAGGCTGACGTTGAGGGGCAGATATGGAGGCTGGCATTAAGGGGCAGATATGGAGGCTGGCATAAAGGGGCAGATATGGAGGCTGGCATAAAGGGGCAAATATGGAGGTTGGCTTTAAGGGGCAGATATGGAGGCTGGCATTAAGGGGCAAATATGAAGACTAACATTAAAGGTCAGATATGGAGGCTGGCATAAAGGGGCAAATATGGAGGCTGGCATTAAGGTGCAGATAAGGAGGCTGGCATTAAGGGGCCGATATGGAGGCTGGCATAAAGAGCAAATATGAAGGCTAACATTAAGGGGCAGATATGGAGGCTGGCATCAAGGGGCAAATATGGAGGCTGGCATTAAGAGGCAGATATGGAGGCTGTCATTAAGGGGCAGATATGGAGGCTGCCATAAAGGGGCAAATATGAAGGCTAACATTAAGGGGCAGATATGGAGGCAGGCATTAATGATGATACAATGAATGTAATTTTATTGGTATCTATTTTTATTTTGAAATTTACCAGCAGCTGCTGCATTCCCACCCTAGGCTTATACTTAAGTCGATAAGTTTTCCCAGTTTTTTGTGGTAAAATTAGGTGCCTCGGCTTATATTCGGGTTGGCTTATACTCGAGTATATACGGTACTTAAATTTAACAATTAACAGGAATCTAGGAGTTATTACATGTAATTATTGATCTGGTGATTAAATAACTAGCTGGTAAGTATTTCTTTTTATTAATAATTTTAATGTATTTAAATAATTTAATATATTTTATGATTTTTAATAACTAATGTTTAGAATAATAATGTTATTATAACATTTTTTAAAGTATTTATTGTATTTATTTTATTTAAAGTTTACCATAATATTTTTTTTAAATAATAGTTTTAATGTATTTTATGTATGTAATGTATTAATTGTAAATCATTTTTTTTTTTATGTTAAGGACCGGCCTTATATTTTATTATGGATGTAGGGGGCATTACTTTGTTGTATGTGGTACAGGATGACAGGGAATGCTGGTACTTGTGGTTCTACAAACGCCAGCATGTCCTAGCATCCTTGGGCATCACCATGCTCTGGCGCATTAAAATTCACAAAACCCTGCAAATTCATGGGTGAAGTGAAAGACAAAACCCGGGTTTTTCACCGGTGGTGATGTGAAAGGGCTATAAGGGCTTAGGTTGGATGGGCAATCTGCCAAATTGCTTTAGTACCTGCATGATATACATTACTAGACCACTGGATCTGTGCCCAGTTCTAGTTGAGTAGTAAATCTGTGTTCTAAGCATGCTATATTTGAAAAGAAAGTAAATCAGGTGGAAAGTTATACATGAGCAAATAACCATGTTGAATTGAAGGGGAAGGAGAGAAGGGAGTTGAAAAACGTGACGTGATGTGCCCAAGTATAAATAACAGTATAAATGTAAATTTTGTCAGTATCTGTGTGCTATAACACCAAGCAACGTATTCTTCTTAAATGCAGAGAATGCAAATAATTAGATTCTCCATGAAATGCAACTTGCTGTTTTGCAGCTGTAAATTTTCACCTGATTTTCTCATATTTCCTCATATTTCCTCACTCTGAATCTGGTCGATTCTTAATATACTTACTCTATGCTCAACCTAAACATTTGTAAGTGTAAGATGTGACTAACTCTACGTACGACAGAAGGGGCTAGATTCACTAAACTGCAAAAAAATAAAAAGTGGAGATGTTACCCATGGCAACCTCTCAGGTTCTAACTCTTACTTTTCTATTACATACCAGAGAAGGTCAGCTAGAATCAGCTTGGTTGCTATGGACAACTTTTTCATTTACGTAGTTTAGTAAATCTAGCCCAAGGTGTTGCACATCTTGGCGGTGGAGTTTTTTGAACATTGTGCAGTGGTAAAATAAACTATGTTTACAAATTTAACATTGTATACGACTAAAACTAGCTGTCAGTCTGACTGCCCAACAAGGTGGTGTGTTAATATTACAGTATTTCTGGGGTGTAGTTTAACAAAAAAATGAAGGCTGTAAATTCTGTTTTGAAACGTATCAATTGCACTGATTTTACTGTTTACTTTGTCTTTAAATGTCCCAGACAGACTCTAAAACCTAATTTTCTACACAAATGATTTAAAACTTTGTTTTAATGTTTTCTCTTGTTAGAAGATTACTTAATGCCAAAATTGGTCTTATTAGAAGAACACTTTGCAATGTATAAACAAAAACTGTTATACTTTGTTGAGTTTCATGTGGTTTTGGGAGTATGGTGCTTTTGAAATGCGTTGGTTGGAGAGTTGTCATCTTTTATCCCTTAGAAGGAAATGCTGTGCCCAACAAGGCAGTTCTAATTATAAGCCAGTGCATTTACTAAAAAACTCACATGGACTAATTGTATTTATCCCAAGCAAGTATAAATTGTTTTATTGTGTTAGCCTCTACCACCTCAAGTAGGAGGTTATTCCACTTCTCAACAATCCTTTTGAGTGATGTACTTTTTCCGAAAATTTCATTTACTTCCTTTCAGTATATATGCATGCTCTTATGTTCTAATACATTTCTTTCTTTGAAAAATTCCACTTTCCTATATATGGTTACATCTCTTGATATATGTGAAAGCTATTATCAAATCCCCCTTATGCCTTTTTTGTTCAGAGCTATAAATGTTTAGTTCTTCTAGTCCAAGGGTCGGCAACCCGCGACTCCGGAGCTGCATGCGGCTCTTCAGCTGTCTGCTGCGGCCCGCTGGGCCCCAGTGCCTTTAAGCTCCACCCCCGTGGAGCCTTCGCTTAGATGCTGGGCACCCCTGCTGCAAAGAGCTGGCTGTGCTTTACACAGCCACCCCCAGCTCTGTTCAAAAGACGCCAGCGTGACCTAGGTCACGCTGGCGTCATCATTTAGCAGAGCGCGCCGCGGAGGAGAGAGCTGGAGGAAAGAAGACATCAAAGGTAAGATTAGAGTTCTTTAACAAGGTAGTTTGGGAATGGGATTTGACACAAAGGCTATGTGGACACACGTAAAGAGGAATCAGTAGGGCTGACTGGACACAAAGAGGGGAAATTATGTTAGCTGGAGTCTGAACATGAAAGGAGAGGCAATAAGGCTGGGTGGACACAAAGAGGTGGCGATAAAACTGGCTGGACACAAAGGGGCAAAAATACTGGTTGGAAACATGAGGAACGGGCAATAAAGCTGGTTGGACACTCAGAACGAGAGGGTATAAGGCTGGTTGGACACAGAGAAGGAGGGTACAATAAAGCTTGCTGGACACACATATGGAGGGGCAATAAGACTGGTTGAACAAACAAAAGAAGGTGCCAATAAGGCTGACTGGACACAAATAAAGAGGGTGGCAATAAGGTTGGCTGGACACAGAAGAAGGGGCAATAAGGTTGGGTGGACACACATATATGCAGTGCTATCTTCATTTTAGATGTCAAAGGGGTTTTGTGGCTCCTGAGGTTTTTTTTCCTGGGGGAAACTGGTCCAAATGGCTCTTTGAGTGTTTAAGGTTGCCTTCCCCTGTGTCCAGTGTTTCCTATCCCTGGTCCTCAGGGACCACTAAGAGTGCATGATTGCCAGGTCTCCTGGCTGGAGCACAAGTGTGTTCACTACTGACTGGCACATTTTAAAAGTTCCATAGGTGGTACTCACTTGTTCTGTGCAGAGGCCTGGAAAACTTGGACTGTTAATGGTTCTTGAGAACCAGGGCTGGGTCTCTCTTTGTATGTTGAGTGACACAGACCATGCACCATTTTAGTTGATTTTCTTTGCACAGTCTCTAATGTTTTTATGTTTTCTGGAGATTTGGCCTCCAGAACTGAATACAGTATTCCATGTGAGGCCATACAATTAACATATAAAGTGACATTACTACTGTTCTCTTTTTGCTAGTTATTCCTCTTCCTATGCAACCAAGTGACTTGTCTTTCTCATAGCTTTGTTACATTGCTTGGCTACTTTTAAGTGAAAATTAGCGTTAAACTGTAGTTGCCACACTCTTGACCATTTTTCCAGTCTACCTAGATCATCACCCATTCTGTTTACCCTTTTGTCTACCCTGTTACATATCTTTGTGTCATTTGCAAAATGGCATATTTTCCCCTTGATACCATAAATAATTTAACCGATAAAGATATTAGATAGCACTGGTCCAAGCATAGATCCCTGCAGAACTTCACCGGTAACGTTAGTATCTGGTAACTTAGTAACTGGTTATCTGTCTTGTAACGAAGATCATATCCATGCAACTATCTATTCCAGGCCCCCCTTTTGTCAGCTTATTTAACAGTCTGCTATGTGGCACAGTGTCAAAAGCCTTACTGAAATATAGGTAAGTCTACAGCTTTACCTTGATCTACTACTTTAGTGACACAGTAAAAAAAAAATCATATTTGTATGAAATTAGCCCCTCCCCCAGTGATTCCATGCTACACGAGTTCATGTAAATTATTGGATTTAAGCTATTGTACAATTTGCTACTTTAAAGTGTTTCCATTAATTTCCCTTTTACTTGTGTTAGGGTTTCTGGTTGGTAGATAGCCACGTCTTCCCTACTTTCTTTTTTATGTGGAGGCACTACATTTTCTATTTTGGCCAGTTATTGGATTTTCCAGCACCCCTTTAACATCTTTGAGTATCCTAGGATTTATCCCATCTGGCTTTTAATTTGAGGGTTAATAATATAAATTTTAATACCTGCTCTTCAGTAAAAGGGCTTGTAATTGACTAATTTGTACTAATAGTGTTCCTGTTTAAATGTGGTCCCTTCCCCTCTCTTTCTTTGTGAATATTAAACCAAAATAATTGTTAAGATGATCTGCCATAGCCCTGTCACCCTTAAGTGATAATACAGAAACATTAAATATTCACATGAAGTAAAGCATAGGCATTAGTAGCATACAGTATGTGTTAGATGCTAATATTAGAAAGGGTAGTGGATAAGTAGTATAGGTATTTCAGGCTAATATAGGGGGTTTAAACATTTTTCTTTATAAAAATGGTCAGACTATGGATATAGGTCAAGTTGTTGATATTTGCTTTTACATTATGTTTCAGTGTTTATAAAATATTAGTAGTTAAGACGATTGGCTTGAGGTATAAGTTCTCAGTAACAGACAGGCAGTCAGAAGGGTAAAGTAATAATATTTATAGGAAAAATAATTTTGTGGGTATTTGACTGCGGTTGTGGGTTCTAATAATCACAGGAAATGTTGAGGGGATGTGTAGATTTGTGGCACAAGGTATATTTTCCTGGTAAACTTACAGGACAGTGTGTGAAAGAAAATGTGCAATGACACTGATGATGGAAATGTTATGTTATGTCAGAATTGTGGCGTTTGTGGTATCCCGAAATTACGTGAGTGGAAATGAGAGATTAAGAAGGTTATTATCCCAGACCTCCTGCAAATATTAGGAAATGTTTTTATTATATACGAAATAGCAGTGGAATAGGATGTGGTGAATTTATATCCAATCCAATGTGCATGATGACTGGAGATAACGAAGAGGAACACTTCATTTCATTTATTCATGCTCATCATTGTGGCTATAAGCTATAAGCATTAGTTGAGTTTGGTTCCCATGAAAAAAGTATTTACTGGTAAATTTCCACAAGAATGAAGGTTCTATTTTAGTTAAGTGTATAAAGTGAGAGCAGTATTCACAATTAACATTGAACTATTGGCCCTCGTTCCTTACCAGACCTGTTATTACCTACCTGTAGTTATCTAGATGGTTAATATTATCTAATTATAAGTACTTCCTAAACAAATTTTACTTACAGTAGAAGTGCACCTGCCTGTTCTCCATTAATCTACTGTAAGAATAAAAGTAGTATTATAAAACTGTAAACATATTGGCGCAGATCCTTGGCTACGTCCGATAATTCCCCTGTCAAGAAGGTTGTGCGCATACGCACAACCTTCTTACGCTGGAGTGGTGCCCGGAGTATGTAACGTACATTACGTACGCTGGCTGTTAGGCGGAGATAGGCATTTAAATTAGGGCTCGGGGAGGGTGAAGTCCCATTACAACAAGGTCTCACTAAAGAGGTGACCCGGTTCCCAGGACTGTGAGATGCAATGCGGTCCGACCCGTTGGTTTCCCGACAGCGTGTGACTGCTGGAAGACACTTCAGCCTCAAAGGCTGTAAGATGTAATTCAGTCTGACCCGCTAATGTCGCCGACAGCGTGTTGCACAGTGCAGGTGACTCACTTATGTATCCAAAGTAGATGGTCCGTGTGCACAAACTGCATGTATCGGAGGTTCCTGTGTAGCAGTTCTGCCAAGAGTGGAGATTCCTCCGTTCGGTTCCACTCACTGAGGGTGGCACTGCTGGTTCAACTTGTCGCAGTTGGAGTATTACTCTGCTTTGCTCCTTCTTTGTGGATATCTTGTGTCAGATTAATAAGCCGTCCATTCAGCATATGGATTTTGACAATTCGCTGGATATCACTGATGCGTTTCTTCCTGTTTGGGTTTCATCAGAAAGTGTTTTTTGAACCTCTCCTAATGCATTTAAATAGAGAGTCTAATTAGAGAAGTTCTCACACCTGAGTAAGAGTTTAATCCTTAGGGGTCTTAGAGAGCCAAGTCAATATGATACAATGTGATATAATGTTGCTATGAATAGCAACTAAGCTTCCTATAGAGCTGTAAAGTTTAAACAGTATTAACAATGTAGATCGCAATAGAAGTATACTAGAGTAACATATACCACATATTATTATTGTGCAATATATACTATAAATTCAAAATTTACTCAAAAAGATACAATAAAAAATAATAATACCAAATAAAATTATAAAAAATAATAATAGTAAAATAAATTAAATTAAAATAAATAAATATAAATTTACTGATAAATAATAATAAACATGTAAATATAAAAAATGAATATCATAAATACCCAAAATTTAACAATATAAACTGGAAGGATAAAGAAATATAGATTAAATAGATAAATAAATAGATACAAAGCTTATTTATCCACTAATCCATTTAGGGTACACTATCATATGGTATATCTCTAACACATACATCCATCCATACATACATGAATATATAGTTTACAGTATACATACACACATGCATGCATACTTACATATATACACAGACACATATACACATACATTCATACACATGCATATATATATATCTACACATACCCATATCAAATTATATGTGTATCAACGGGTTGGACCGCATTGCATCTCACAGCCCTGGGAACCGGGTCACCTCTTCAGTGAGACGCCAATAGAGGCAGGACATTGGCGGTACTGTGAGTTGTGGCTATATGCCTAGCCCCATATTATTGTTATAGACTGCAATTGCTGTGCAAAGGAGAGTGCTCCTTATCTGCTATATCCACTACGATATTTAAAGCATATTATCAGGAGTTATTATAGATGGACCTAATAAAGTGCAATACTTCTGGAAAACGTTTATATATGGCCATATATTACAGCCTATAATACCAAGGATTACAGCTGTTATTCTTAATTGGACCACTAATAATATTAACAACTGATATATTTGGGGCCCCATTAATTTGTTTTGATATAACTGGATATATATCGAATCCAGTAATCCATTTTAATACTGTGTATTCATTTCATTATATGTGTGATTATATGCATATGTATATATGTGGTTAATTTTAATTATATATCTTTTTGATTAGTGTAATAAAGGGCAGTTTTTATTCAAAGCGCAGTCTTTTCTTTCATAATAAATAATACTGATGGGCTGGATCTAGAGCTCTGTAGTGGAGTTCCGATGCCTAACATCTATACAGTCAAGGGGGAGGCCAAGCACAGGACTCTACCTTAAGAGTCCTGTGCTTGGGCTCTAGAAAGGTGCAGGAATCAGAATTGTATGCAGTGGCTAAACCCAGCCCTGTACTTCCCTATGACACGTGAAACACTTCCTCCATTTCAATACTTCTATGTTCCTTCTTTTTTAAAGGCCAAATAACATCATCATCATCATGTGTAATAGTTTAGTATTTATCAGCTTTGATAGTGTGGGACTGTCAGAGCTTATAAATAAGGGGTTAATGCTGGAAAAGCTGTCATTTGCAATTGGAGGACATAGAAGAAGCCCCTCTAAGCCGCTTGTCACTGGATTTTTTTTGTTTTTCGGTCAAGGGCACCCGGGATGCCGTCCATGAAGAATACAGGCACCAGAAGACTTCTGAGTGATAAGTAATAAAGAAGGGGGGGTTTGTTGTTTTTTTTTTTTTTTTTACATTTTATTCAGTTTTTAAAGTCATGTCATTTGTACAGGGTCACTATAAAATACATTTTAAGAACACTTCATTCCACAGTGACATGGACATCTTGGCATGCTGACATTTAGGGTACTACAAGACAAAGCATGCTCTGCTAGACATTTTTTATGCCGTAATGGTGGTTTGTAAATGATCAAACTGACAGCAGTTTTTTTTTGTTAAAAGATTGGTGGTTTGGCCTCAAAAATGTTGGCGGTTTGCAAACAATGCCAAAAATGCATTTTAGTAAAAAAATTTAATGATTAATATTTATTCTGTAAACATCTAGTTCTCCAAAATCTGTATCTGATCCTGTGAAAAGTGCAGTTTGGAATAGAGAAATCCAATGTTACACCTCAGTAATGCTAAGCAGCTTTCTGTCCTGTTCTGCAGTGTGTTTTGCAAAAAGTCTTATTGAACCTCATCATGGAGAGAGCTAAGCAAAGTTATATTAGTATTCTTACTGAAAGCCAGGGGGACCTGTGCAGTTTGTAGGTGAATTGACTGGATGTATGCTTTCTACAGCTGGAAGTTTGGACTATATTATTAGTTACAGCCAGTTACTGCTGGGTAACTCTAAGGAGTTAGGTTTCAGCGCAGTCTGAGGTGTTCAATATTAGACACATATGTTCACGTTTTGTGCTTTGTACACCCAGCCACTCCCAATCCCTTGCTGATTCAACCAGCTTATTGTCATCCCCATACATATTAGGTAATGTAGTCTGTGCATATGTGTTCACGTAACTCTAGTACTGGGATCATTCTGTTTTGGCAATCATCTCTTAAAGGGGACAAATATATTTCTAATACATAATTAGACACTTGATGTGTCTGTGGTTCACTCTCATCCACTTGTTGGTATACCGTTCAGAACAATATAATTGATAAAATGTTTGCTTGAACATCATTTGTGAGGAAATAGGAAAGAGAAAGAGTGACTGGTCTGTATGTCTAAAGTTTTTGACTGCTTCAGATACTGTGTTGTCAATTTCAATGGACAATGTGGGTTTAAATGTGGCTAATCACA
Source organism: Limnodynastes dumerilii (assembly GCA_011038615.1). NCBI lineage: Eukaryota > Metazoa > Chordata > Amphibia > Anura > Limnodynastidae > Limnodynastes > Limnodynastes dumerilii. The sequence continues at coordinate 432,647 of WWET01000061.1, read as the reverse complement.
CTGCGAAAGGAGGGCCACACTTAATTTTATAATTCATATCATCTGGATTGCAAAAACAATAGGCAGCTTATTTCCCAAACCTATGACTAAGTGGGGGACGACGACATTTGGTCATCTATTACATCCGCCTTAACTAATTCTAGAAATGCTATCCCGATCTGTGGACACTTTCATAAACACTATAGAGAATAATAAATCTTTGATTATCCACTGCAGTTTGAATAAAATATGAGGACAATTACATAATTATTGTGATTTGCTAAAGAACACAGGGAAGAAAATGGAAAATGAACTTGCATTAAATGTTCCACTTGTCATATACTGTATTATACCCAGTAATTCTCCAATATATCTTACCCAGCAATAAGATAAAGTGGTTGCTTCATTTCTAGAAATAACAGTACATGGATGGATCCAGAGATTGGGGGAATATCATCCTCTTCACTGAAGTCAGGTTGCTCATAAGCAGTTACTTTTTGGTAGTAACTCAAGGGCTTCTGGTGCTAATATCCCTTTATGTCTAGTCTTGACTATGTAGCAAACCCTATGACCCTAACTATTATTGTGTTGCCAACTTTCACTTCAAATCACTAGACTGATGCAAGCACCAGACCACCGCACAGTGTTTCTGGTGTGAAGACTATGGTTTACAACTGATGCTTTAACTGAGCATCCAGTTCTTGGATCATTTGTCAATATTATATTAAAGGGGGATGGGGGGGTCTTTATTTTGTCATTGGTTCTACCAGAGAGGCTATCTAATTTGTCATCTTAAACAGCAAATCAAACATATCAATGCAAGTTATTATCAACACTCATGGTTCCCTGTTGCAAGCAAAGGATACGCAGTAAGTTGTTTTTTTTTTTAAATAGACATTTCTAACTGGTATTTTATGAAAACGATGAACGTAAATCTCTGGTTATGAGTGCAGGAGAATTTTTAATTGCAACCGAGTTTTGGGTTGCTTAAAAATTGTGTTGAGAAAAGATTGTAGACAGCAGGCTGTCCTACCATTGTCCAATGAAAAATTGTAAGACCCCTCTTGACTCTGAAGGAAATATAGGCCTCCAAAACTTCCAAATTAAGGTGGTTCTTTTTAAGTTTGTCTCTCACATATATTCAAGAACAAGCCTTGTTAGACACTGACAAATATGTTTTGTTGCTTTTTTTTTATAAATAGTTTAAACAGAGACATTCCAGATAATCTCAAAGGTATCCTTCTATGAGGAGGAGGTATACCCAACCTGACTTCTGCAGTTCAAAGCATCAGCGAATACCTAATAGAACTGAAATAGTTCCACAAGGTATATTACATCCATCCAGACCTAAAACCCTGCAAGTTATAACTATGATAAAGTGTCTGTACATTATTAGTGGGGTTTGGGAATATTCTTGAATAAAACTATAGTGGTAAAGTACATGACAATTTATACATTCTAGATTGCTACTACCATTTGTGAAATAAATACTTTCTTTTAGATTTGTTAGTTAACTATAAATTCCAGCTGAAATGGCTGTTGGCTAAATAATTGTTGTAGTGTCAGCAGTGCCCAGCAGAACTTTCTGTGCCATTGCCGTGTTTATGAACACTGTGGTCTTTCCTGTTCTTACAGCACTCACCAAACATCCTGTCCAAATGGCCACTGCGGTAATCAGCCAAGTAGGTTGATCCCTCGACCAACGCATTTCTTTTATACGGTATAGGGCTGACTACAGTGTTTGCTGAAGAAATTATTATTTGTTTGGCAGTTGGACTAACTATTATTCAATCATCAAAATAATTTCCACGATGCTTTAGGATATGTGTCTGCACCAGTAGCCATTCTTATTGTCTTTTGCAGAATAAGATGGCTAACTCTTCTACCTAAGAAGAGGTTAAAGATGTCAATTCTTTTCTTACCAGTGCAGATTTTCCTCACCCTTGGTAGTCACTGACTCATAGCAGCCAAAATCCTGGGATAAAGGGAGCCGAGTCCTAAACTGTAACAGCGTTTTGAAACTCACTCACCTAGAGCCATGCTGTTAGTTTTAATGAGGAAAGAGAAAAAATATGAAGCCCCCTTAAACCCCTGTTACTTCCTGTGCACCCAATGGCTCCAGCTTATAATTATGGCATTACCTACATTAGGAACCAACAGGTCATAATGGCCTTAGAATACAGTTTTATTTCTCAGAAAAGAACACTGGGTCATCGATAACTGACAAGAGTAGTGTGGTCCTCATAGGGAATAAGCAGACAAACAGGAAATTGAAGATAACACAATGCACTCAAACAGGACAGTAGAAGTAAGGAACCAGGGCACACAGGGGAACACTGGAAAGGGAGGAGAAAGCAGGAAAGGCTTGACGTAACACAGGATCGCACTGGAGCAAACCGAGAGGATACAGATCACTATCCTTACATAAGCCAAATATTATTAAAAGAATCCAGATACATTTGATAAAATTGCATGATTTGCCTCTCCTGCTGA
>WWET01000061.1:399574-413580 GCA_011038615.1 Limnodynastes dumerilii | reverse complement strand
CTCCCATCATAATTTAAAGTCCATACACTGTCAAGATGAGTTCTATATAGACATGGCATATGGGGCCGGATTGACACTACCGGATGTATAGTTTACCGTTTTTTGCTACTATGCATGCGTAGTAAATTTTTTACATTATCTATGTATCTTTTCATTACATGCGTCTTAAAGGCCGCATATACGCAATTTACGTAACGAAAAGATACATAGATTACATAAAAAATTTACTACGCACGCACAGTAGCAAAAAACGGTAAACTACGGATGTATATGTTATACATCCAGTAGTGTCAATCCGGCCCATAATGTTTATAACATAGGGTTGATATTACCTTCAGCTGTGTACTAAGGGTGATAGTGGTCTACTTAAATGCAATCAGGTCCAATCAGGTCCTGCCTTTCCATATTGGGGCTTGTCTGCTTAGACCGTATCAAAATCTGTGTAGTGTTAATTTCCTTCTAAATAGTTTTTGGAACTACTCAAATGCTGTCCAAGTATCTCCATGAAGATGGCTGCATTTTCGTTATAACATTTGTAGGCCAGAAAGTCGTCCAACAGGGCCATAAAAATTATTATTTTGAGATTCGCTGACTTGCCAATTAAGCAGCCATGTGCTATGTAATGAAAATGTAATTATCTGTTACTGTATTTACTATGAACATTACTTGTACTGGCTATACTTATGATGGTAACAAAATAGTTTCCACGTTGCATCATAATACAGCTGGTGACCGGTATTGGTGGTGGAGACCCTGGTAATCACAGGCATCCTTTTTCTTGGGATTTTGTGATTATTTGTTTGTTCTCTTAATCCAGCTGAATTTCATAGGTGCTCTTCTTTTAGTACTTTGGTTACTGCACTCAATTGGTTATCGACACTAATATGAATTTTTCTGACTTAGAGCTGGGTTTTATAATAGCAGTTCTTGTGAAGATGCTATCCTTGTGTCTCTTTATATAATATAAAATGTTGAAGACTAGACTGGTTGAAGACATTGCTTCTTGCTTAAATCGTTAACTGGCTCTATTGTTCAGTAGCCCCAGGATCCACTAGCAGTAACACTGCTTTGGGTGACAGGCTCCATCTTTAGGCCTGTGCATGTTACTTTGGACTGACATGTGAATGCTCTCTGTTTATATATGTAGTTTGATGAAGAGATTTGTGACGCCTAAAGGGTGTTCATCAGATCATTTCAGAGGGTTGTTTTGTCATAGTTTCCTTCAGCACTGAAAGTGTTATATAGTGAAAAAGAAAATTACTGTTGCTTTCAGCCCTGGAAGGTTTAAATAATTTGGCCAGGTTGAGGAAAATTTGGGCTGTGTATTCTTTCCATCTGGCAATCTGAGGAGCCCAAATGTCAGACCCAAAAAAATCCAAAGCACTCTTGGCAGCAGAGAAGGCAATGCAAGAAACGTCTAATTCCTGTAGTTCAGCCAGAAGAAACTTTATGCTTAATTAAATTTCCTTGTACAAACTCATTGTTTAAAGCACCTCTCACCCACATTGCCAAACACTTTTCACTCTGTGAGCCTGGCATTGGTGGAAGAATGGCCTCCGGGGAAGTGGCTTACTCTGAATGTCACAGAAAATACTTTATCTACGCTTCTTCTTGTAATACATACATACATGCAGCCAGACGGGAGCCTATTGAAGGTAGAATAACCCCAATGCTGAATAAAGCATATTTGCAATTCATATATGTTGAGCAGTGAATGTATGTATGTATGTACTGCATTGGCAAATGTCTACTAGACCACCTATACTGGTTGGGATAAAGTCATAATTGCCTTCTCTCCCAGAATATACGACTCTCTGAAGTCACATGCAGGTGTCACCTTTATAATGCCTGGTAGGATAGTTACTAGTTGTATCAGGTGCTGTTTAAAGCTGGGTACATACTTCATAAATTCATCAGATTATTGTGCAGATCACATGATAAACAAGTGTTTGAAATCATATGTTATTCATTTAAAAGAATAGCACATGGTTTGATTGTATTTTTAAAACATCCTAATGTTACAGATGATGGGATAGATCCAGAACTAAGCAAGCTAGTGTGTTTATGCTAACCAGTGACGTAAAAACGCGGTTTTGTATGTACTGCGCATGCGTGCGGAAGATGTTACGCCACGTAACTCTGAACGTACATACCAGGCTAGTATCAACAGTGTAACTACGAACAAAGGGGCGTGCCACCCATACGACACCCGGAATTACACTTCTGAGTCGGGGTGAGGCATTTAAATCGTATAATATGGGCATGCTTAGGCACTTACCTACGTGTAGCCTTTACATACGTCAGTAGATACGCTGTGAAAAGTTAAGGCAGGGTTTGGCAAGCATAATACGGCCAAAGTACTACGAAGGAGGGGAGTGCCTAGGGGATTGCATACAAAATACACTAGCTTAAATACGCTACACGATAAAACATTATGGAAACGTAGGTCTGGATCTGGCCGGAAGTCACAACGTTGTTCCAAAAGTGTGTGTGTACACTGTCCCCACCTTTTGTCCATCTAATTCTTGCAACTGGGATACCTTTTGGGCGCGCATTAAAAAAAAATTTTGAGCAGAGGGTTATGGGAGATGAAAATCCCAGATCTGTCGGTAAATAATTTTTGTGAGTATGCATGCGCAACTTAAAGCTGAATATCTTTGTAAAATATATTTCTCTTTATATGATTATAAACACTAAAATAGAGGACTATAAGTAATATAATATAAATAAGAGGAATACATACTGCGTTTGATCAACTCTAAATATTATCATTTGTAGACAAGATTTCACCTGGGGCCAGTTTTACTATAATGTGTGAAAGGAAAAGTGGAAATGTTGCCCACAGCAACCATATTCTAGCTGACATTTTCTAGTATGTATTAGGAAAGTGAGAGTTAGAATCTGATTGGTTGCAACATCTCCACTTTTCCTTTTCCGCAACTTAGTAAGTTTGGCCCCTGATGTTCAGGAAACGGTCACTTTATTGTATAGTAACACCATTAAAAAGAATTACCGGATCCAGAATTACGTGCGTCAGACCATTTATACATTCAAAATGCGCAAGCACCCTGTGTGTGCGTTTTGTGCGTGCATGAACATGCTGGTTACACATCACAACGCACTACGAATGATTTTGGATTACATGTTGTAAACCCTTCCAACGATGGGGCTTGACGACCCGCCATATGTGCAGCATTTACACATGGTAGGTGGGGGAGGTAATTAAATCATACTGTAAGCACTTATGTACAATCCTGTATTATGCAGCAATTTTAAGTGGGACATATGTGGAAAAGTTAAGTTAGGGTCAAAGGTACGGAAGTTCCATACATGCAAGGTGAATATAAAATCACATTTAGTGTATGTTTGCTTCTGCTTCTGCTTCTGCTGTTGAGACTTAAGAGCAGTATGCGTGCTTAATTCTAAATCCGGTCCTAAGAGTGTATATATTAGGATTAATATGTTATTAAGAGCAAAGCAATAATGGAGCAATTTTATACCGTGGTAATCCCATGTTGCATAGCAGGTGGGGATTAGATTTAAAATGTATGGACAGTGAGATGTTGCACAACTCTCAGCCAAAGCTGATCAGTATGTCTGTCTGTGTGTTATATAGTAAGTCACTATCACTGACTGACGGGTTAGGGTCTGTGCTCTGGGTTCCCAGGGACGTTATAGTGGTTTAGCGGTGTAAATTAAACTGGAAGGCTTAATGTAGGACTTGCTCATGAGCTAGCAGGTGGAGCAACAACGTGTAGACTTGACTAGGTTTACCCTGAACTGGATTAGGAATGGAACTGAACAAGCTTAACTTAACCTAGACTGCGCCAGCACTGGAACTGGATTGGACAAGACCGGGATAAGACCTGTACTAGACAGAGTTGACTAGACTTGACCAGGACAGAACTTGGACAGACTTAACTTATACTACATTGACAGGCTTAACATAGAATGCTGCAGCGCTGCTCAGGGATCAGCCAGGCACCTTGACTGAACAAGTTGTTCTGGCACAGGACTCCCTGTGCAGCAAGTTTAAATAGAGTGCCCATGACCAGGTTTGGATAGCCTGGTCATGTGATTGACTGAGCTTGACTCCGCTGGAGAATGTCAGGTGATCTGAAGCAACATTGTGGCACCCATGCATCAGATAGCGCTAGAGCTGGCACCAGATTCAGCTTTTGCACTGCAACACCAATGACCTGGATACAGGACTGGAAGTTGCCGTTACTGAGAGTGGCACCTCCTGGAGCGGGCACGACTGGAGAGTTCTATCGACAGGCGGCCTATCACAAGGTATGTATCGTGTAATGTGACATTACCTCCCCCCCTTTATGAGTGGCTTCTGGACACCAAGGACATTAAGTTCTTGAATCCAAGATCTCTCCTCTGGGCCAAAGTCCTTCCAATCGATTAGGTACTGAAGATGACCATGTCAAAACCGTTAATATAGACTATCCTTGATTTCATATTCATTTCCTGTGAAGCTTGAAATCTTGGGCTCTTTCTTGAATGGTGGATAAAAACTGTTAATGACAAGAGGCTTGAGAAGGAAAACATGGAAAGTATTAGGAATTCGGAGAGAGGATGGTAACTCAAGTCTATAAACCACTGGATTAATTACTTTAGATATGCAAAATGAATGGTAGGTTGTGGAAAATGTTAGTTTTACTTGGAAATCCCAACAAAGAGCCCACCAAAACTTGGCCGATGGTATTGTACTTATTGCTTGAAGGGAGGTCTGTGACAAAGTCTATTGAAAGATGGGTCCAGGGAGACTTGTGGACTGAAAGCAACTGAAGAGGACCTAGAGACGCCTGCCAAGGAGTTTTGTTTCGAGTGCATGCATTTACAAAGACAGTGACATCCCAGAGGAGAGTTGGCCACCAGTAATCTCTGGAAATAAATTCCAGAGTTTTCCTAATCCCAGCATGACCAGAGAACTTAGATGCATGAGCCCATCGAAGAAGTTTCTTCTGGAGAAAATTTGATTAAAAAATTTTTTTCTGAAGGTGGGTCTTTAATAGATTGTGTTGATGCAATCCTAACTGGGTCAATGATGAAATGTGTCTCTCTTTCTACAGATTCCTCCCCAGAAGTTAGGGATCGAGACAAGGTGTCTGCTTTACAGTTCTTGGAAAAAGGATGGAAATGAACTTGGAAGTTGAAATGAGAGAAGAAGAGAGACCATCTTGCTTGACATGGATTCATACACTGAGCTGTCTTGAGATAAAGCAGATTTTTGGGAGCTGTGAATATGGTAATTGGATGCAGAGCACCTTTTTCATGGTTCAGAGCCCCTTTTCAACAATGACGTAATTTGTCTCGGCAGGTTAGAATTTATTTGAGAATAAGCCACATGGATGAATTTGACCATCAGAAAATATTTGTGATGGTACTGTTCCTACACCCTCTGAAGCTTCCACTTCCAGGATGAAAGGCAAGGAAACCTCTTGCTGGTGCAGCACTGGTGCAGTGATGAAGGCTTTCTTCAGAAGTTGGAAAGCTAAAGAACTTTCTTCAGGCCACTTGGATGCATTAGCCGCTTTATGGGTTAGAGAGGTGATAGAAATAGAATGAAATGAATAAACGAATAAAATGCCTATAAAAATTGGAAAAGCCAATAGAGCGTTGAATCCCTCTCACAGAGGTAGGTTGAGGCCAATCGAAAATCACCTGGACCTTAGTTGGGTCATTTGGATCTCGGTACATGACAGGATAAATACTAAGAAAGGAATAGTGTCAGGCAAAAAAAATAAGATATCGTTCAAGTAGACGACCACTGAGTTATTCAGAGATCCCGAAAAATTTTGTTAACAAATTCCTAAAAGACAACAGGGGCATTGCTAAGTCCGAATGGCATGACTAACTACTTATAGTGGCCATCTCGAGTACTGTTGACTGTTTTCCATTCATCCTCTTTTCTGATCCTTATCAGATTATTTGCTCCACAAAGATCTAATCTGGTGAAGACCTTGGCTCCCATTGCAAAAAAGAGAGGCAATGGATATCGGTTTTTAATGGTTATTTAATTGAATCCCCTGTAGTCATTACATGGTCTGAGACCCTGGCTTTTTTTTCTATACGAAAAAACCCTGCCACTGCTGGGGAAGTAAACGGGCGAATAAAACCCTGTGCCAGATTTTCCTTAATGTATTCAGACATGGCTTTGGTTTCAGGAAGGGACAGAGGGTAAGTCCTCCCACAGGAATGCGTACAACCCAGGACCAGGTCTTTTGGCAAGTCAAGAAAAGGAGGAATATAATGGTCCAAAATATGGTCTAAAATGAAAGAAAAAAAATCCCTGTTAATAGGTGCACACTGCACTATATATAAATTAAATTGTCAATTTCGGCAAGTCCCAAGGTCTATGTGGCAGTAAGGTCCCAGCAGCCTTCTGGCTGAAAATGTCTTGAAACTCCAAGTGCTGTGGTGAGATCGCTGGTTTACAAGATTGCGCTACTTGACGTTGAGGTATTACTCGAGCAAGAGGGGACTTGAAGCATGGTGGTCCCCAACTGAGAATCTGAGATGTCCTCCAATCAATATGGGAGTTGTGTAGCTGAAGCCATTATAAGCCTAGGATTATAGGAAAATGGCTTCAAGAAGAATCAGAAATTGAAGAATTTCAGATTGCAAAACTCCAATCTTGAACTTTACTGGAAATGTGCGGTGCATTATAGTCCCACCTGGAATCCAACTGCTGTCCACCACAGTAGGAAAAAGTGGGTATTGACAATACCTCCGTGGGTTTTCCTTGAGTCTCCGCTGATTTTCTTAAAGGGGTTACTCAGGATCTCCCCAATTGCATAAGCTCCTCCGAGGGAGTGACAGGTGGCTTAGAACAAGGCAAATTGATGGACTTAGAGCTTTGAGCCTCCTTGCTTTCAGAATTTCTCTCCCGAAAATGTATATCAATACATATACCAGTTGAGATGATTTCATCCAATAAAGACAGTAAATCCTTTGAAGCTATTTCATCCTTAATTAATTCTGCTAGACCATGCAAAAAAATATTAATAAGAGCATCCTCACTCCACAACAGTTCTGAAGATAGTGTGTGGAAATGCACAACATATTCAGCTACGAGATCATTCTGATGTAGGCGGAGAATCTTGGAAGTAGCAGAGGCAGAGCGACCAGGTGCGGAACGTGGCTAAGAAGTCCTTAAGGCTTGATAGTATAGGATCTAATTTTTCCCAGCGTGGAGATACCAATTATACAGCTTGACCAGTTAAAAGAGAGACAATGTAAGCCACCTTGGCTTTATGTGAAGAAATAATTTCCGACTGAATTTGGAAATGCTACACTGATTGAGGAAACCACGGCACGTTTTGGGGTTCCCTTCATACTTGGCTGGAGTGATTAGACATAACTTTGAACAACCAGCAGGAGAACTAGGCATGGGCGGAGGCGGAGAGGCTTGACTAGACATGGCTGTTTGGAGATTTCCCATTTGGTTTGCTAGCTCATGGAGACAGTTTATGACTTGGCCTTGGTTAGCTTCTTGCCGCCTAATTCTTTTCTGTACAGACGTTGCCTGCTGGGGGATTTTCCCCATTCGGATCTATTGGGCTAGAAGGAACTGTCATGGACTGATGGGTTAGGGTATCCGCTGTGGGTTTCCGTGGATGTGATAGTGGTTCAGCACGTTATAGTGGTTGTGTAGTGTAAATTAAACTGGAAGGCTTAATGTAGGACTTGCTCATGAGCTAGTTGGCGGAGCAACCATGGGTAGACTTGACTGGACTAGGACTGGATACACTTGGCTTGACTTGACCTGGCCTGGCCTGACTAGGACTTGACTGACTTGGCTTAACTTGACTTGGACTGGACCAGGACTGGAAACAAACAGACTTGGCTTGTCTTGATGTGGACTGGATTAGGACTGGAACTGAACAGACTTGACTTAACATGGACTGCACCAGGACTGGATCTGGATTTGACAAGCGTGACTGGACTAGACTTAAACAGGACTGGATCTGGACTTGACAAGCGTGACTGGACTGGACTTGACCAGGCTTGGCTCTGGATAGACTTTACTTATCCTGGACTGCGCCAGGACTGGAATTGAATTTGACAAGCATGACTGAACTGAACTTGACAAAGACTGGATCTGGACTTGACAAGTGTGACTGGACTGGACTTGACCAGGACTGAATCTGGACTTGACAAGCGTGACTGGATGGATTTGACCAGGACTGGATCTAGACTTGATAGACTGGACTGGACCGGACCAGGACAGGACAAACTTGATTTGACTGGACCAGATTCAACCAGGACAAGACCTGGACTTAAAATTGAACTTGACTTATACTGACATGACAGGCCTAACATAGAATGCTGCAGCGCTGCTCAGAAATCAACCAGGTACCTCTTTAGTAAATAAGTTGTTCTGGTACAGCATTCCCAGTGCAGCAAGTTCAAATAGAACGCCCATGACAAAGATTGGATAACTTGGTCATGTGATTGAAGGAGCTGGGCTCCAATTGACTGGAGAGTGTCAGGTGACCTGAAGCAACAAGACGCCCATGCACCGTAGAGCGCCAGAGCTGGCGCCATATTCAGCTTCTGCACTGCATCACCAATGACCTGGATACAGGACTGGAAGCTGTCACTTCTGAGAGTGGCACCTCCTAGAATGGGCACGGCTGGAGAGTGCTGCTGATACACGGTATGTACCATGTATCGTGACAGTCACGTTTTTGCTTAAAAGTAATACAATTAAATTGGAAGCAGCAAAAAAGGAAAGAGAAATCGTAAAGCTGCACTGGCTAAATTACGTTGAAGGCTGAAGCAATTCAGAATTTGTGGTATTTTGTGAGCAGTAAGATTTAATTCCTTCTTCATATTTTTTTTAATAATTTTTTTTATATATTTATATATTATTTTTTGCTTAAAACATTTTTTATATTTTACATACATATATGTGTATTTTAGTGGTCTCCTCATACGTACCTCTCTTTTCCTCCCCCTAATAACAGCTATTATGCAGAGGGAAAGGGAGGTATATGGGCGGGACCGCTGGAATTACTACAATAATGTTATCCTCAGATGGCATTATTTTTACGCTTGCAGTAAAGTGAAAAACTTTGCTTCGTCATTAAGTAAATAAAACACATTTAATGTTTACATGGATCATTAAGTAAACTGCAGTTTTCCATGGCGATCCATGTTTTGTGAATATGTAGAACTTCATGTCTGTTTTCACGTGAAAATGGCATTGCTGTTTTAAAATGAACTTAAAAGGACTTTGTAAATAGAGCCATTAGTCTTCTACCTTACTCCAGGTATTGGACCACTAGTGAAAAGAGTTTGTCAGAGTGTGGAAAATCTATGTCACCGTTTCAATCCAGAGCATGTACCAGCATCAGACCAACTTTGCTATCTGCAATAGTGTCCTGTTATCGCACTACTAGAGACTATTTCTCACTTGCCTGGGATCAATTACATATTAATTAGTACACAATTCCAGTTATCCAATGGGCTGTTGCCATGGAGCACAAAATGTTGGCTGTAAGCACAGCTGAAGGCACAAGTGCGATAGAAGGACTGTAGAATTATTTCCTGGCTCCATTTTTCTATTTCTCTCATGGGGTTCCTTTTCCCAAGCCGAGCCCTGCACAGTTGTTCTGTTGCCTCTTGTCTCTTTGTTACAGCTGTCTCTTGCGCAGTGCTTTGGCTTTGATAAAGTTCTCACATATTCTGAGCAATGCCAGTAGCAAACCTTCTGTAACAGAAATGCATGCTGCAATTATAGGAAGGCACCACTGAGCACGCATTAATTGATTTTACAAGCGATATGCACAAATAAGGACCATGACTTTTATGTATAGGAAAGTTGTGTTTGTCTATACATTAAGTTATTATGCCTTAAACAGCAGTTGGCGTCTATAAAAAAAAAAAAAAAAACAGAGCATAATTTTTGCACTGCACATGATTAGAAAACAGGCACACAACAAATGGGTACAATTCTCAGTTTTTTGCAGTCTACTTTATATTACCTTGTAACCAGTGTACATGATGTGGCTGTTTACGCAGTTTACGTTCTTTGCTCTGTTGAAATAAATGTACGCAATGACAGTTGTAGGTGTTTCAATTTGCACCTGTCTGACCCCTAGTGTAGGTGCTAGGGATGGTGTTTTTACGACATCCACATACTGCAATGACTGTACACAGTGCTTTTTTTTTTTTGTCATAGAACGCATTGGAACGGCGTTTTGGAAAAACTTGGCAAAATTATTAAAACGGTGCATGCGGGCTGCTTGTGTGTTTAATCCGATGCATGCGTACTTCATCTGCACTGGTTGTGATGGCACTGCTCAGCTTGTGATTGGTCGTGTGGTTGCGTGTGAGTTGATAAGAGTTCCGGCACCTTTTTTCTTACAAAAAAGGACTGACTGTGCATAGTGTTGTTTTTTCTTTTGCCTACATTTAAGCACAAAATATGGCAAAACTTTGTACTCAGCATGAGTCCCTTCATGTGTTCACATTATTATTCTGTAGTGTAAACATAAAGCATATCTTATGTAATGTATACTTATTATCCACCCAGCCTATTTATTTTCAGTCAGTCTTGTATTATAATGATTGTTCAAAATGTTAAAGCTCTATGTAATATGCAGGTGCTATATAAAAACAGATAATAAAATTATAAAGTAGAACAAACTAGGTATTGCAAAAACATGTGTCACTGATAAATATATCTACTATGGATAAATACGATTCTGTATGCTATGGGGAGTGTTCCGTAAGAAAAGTGCACCATAAATTAGATAATTATTGCTAAAGTTATGCTCATCAGGAAATCCTTTTCCCTTGTCTTCAAATACAATATTCACTGCTCAAAAAAATAAAGGGAACACTAAAATAACACATCCTAGATCTGAATGAAGGAAACATTCTTATTAAATACTTTGTTCTTTACATAGTTGAATGTGCTGGCAACAAAATCACACAAAAATGATCAATGGAAATCAAATTTATTATAGTCACTTATGAAAAATGCTGAGAAATAGTGATAGACAATAAATAATGATGCACATGGGGGGATGGTTGTTTGGGTGTCTGGATGCCCAGAAATTTCCCCAAATAGAACTTGAATGAAAAAAAAAAAAAAAGCTAAAATCTCTGAAAATTGCACAACAGTCACTATCATGTTATAAGGTTAAACAGTGCACTCCCTTCCGGTTAGAAAAAAGGGTACTGCAAGGTAAATGATGCATTTTATTTAGCATGTTATCACAAAATCCCTAATATACCCCACATGTAAAGCGACTTTTGTGTGATCGGCACAGGGCCAGTATCATACCATTGCTGTAAAATTGAATTGAAATTAGATTGTGTGAAACAGCATTGTATTGTGTGATTGGATTTTTGGGACCTCCTTACATTCACGATTAACTATGTTGTCAGAAATCTTCGCTGCGTACTGTGTCCCATCCTTCAGAGCAATGGCTCCCCTTCCTTTTCCTGCATAGGGCCTCCATTGTGGTCATTCATATTGTTCCAGCAGAGGCCTATGAAAGCTCTTTCATACAGATCCACTGGTAGATTGTCTGTAGTGTGTATGGGTGCATCCTGAAGCTGATCAGGGCTTCAAATCAGGAATTAAATATTTTAAAGAGATCTCATTGTGTTATAAAAGCCCAGTGTGTACCCAGCTCAATACATGTGGGGTATAATAGGGATCAGTGGATGGCACACTATGTAAAGTTCATATTGGGTGTATTAAATGTAAGGGAATGGCATGTACTATAAATATGTCTGGTATAATAGGGGTCTGAAGATGGCACACGATATAGTGTATACCCTAATATAACCCACATATAATAAACTATGTGTCAATCTCAGACCCCAAACATACACCACACGTATTACAAGCATTTGGAAACCCCACCTTTCAAAATCCTGCATTTGCCACTGCTGTACTGTATAAATTCATTATAAAATCATTCACTAAGTCATTATTCCCAATAAAACCGTTAAAGGAAAACAACATCTGTTTGAGTAGTTTAGGACATTCCCCAATTTATTGTATAAAAAACTATAAAATGTGATACTTTAACTTTGTACATTAACTAAAATTAATTTAGTTTTTAAACTGGGCCAAATATATAATAGGCTTAAAAAATCCATCACTATAATATTTTCATTCAAGAGATTTAGTTCACATTAGAGAGTATCACAAATTGATCACATTTGGCAAAAAATATGGATTCTTTACAGTTTTATTCACTGAGATGAGTGCCAGTTTTCCCTGACTTAGGAGGAAAGAAGTACATTATATACAGATGACATTCCAATTTCAAAGGCCTTTTTCAATCATTTTGGTCATTCTTTACAAAATTCCTCGGTCACCAGGTGGAAAAAGTGTTTCTTTAATTCATATCACACTTAAGGAAACATAATATTTTCTTCAGACAGTAGGCTGATGAGTCTGATTAATATGCTAATCAGTAATTTGGACACCACCTCTTTTCATCTCCGTTGTCAGTCCCTGTAAAGAAATTCTACATTTTGAATTCTGCAATTTATAAACCTTAATTTAGAAAAATTCAGTTTCGAATATGTTTGTAAAGTGCATTACGTTTATTTATATATTTGTTTATATAGACTGTCCTTTCATCTCCTTCAGTAGTCCTTTGCATTACCACTTGAAGCTTTCTAGAGAGACAAGGAGCCATTATCTTAATAGCTTAATATTAACAAATAGTAACAAGAGAGAGACCGGGAGAAAATGGCTCCTGTTAAAACTATCAGAGTGCACTATGCTCCCTCATAGTTTATCCTTGTCTGTGCCTGTTAGAGGAGACCTAACATAGAGTTTTTCACAAACCTCTTACATCCAAGTATTTTCCTTACTTCTACACAGAACACTGTAGGTCCTGATAACATATTTGCATTCTGCCATATTCTACAACACTTCTAATTATTATTTTATTATTATTCTTTATCACTCTGTACTGATAAGTTGTTTTGGTGGTAATATTGCAAAAGAAGGGCAGATTTTTATAAGCCAACATTAAGAAATCCTATAGCTGATGGGATGAGGAATGGCGTCAGACCTTCACATGACTCCTGTTTACTTAGAAATGCCTGGACTTCCAGACTTGAATCTCAAACACTCAGCAACTGGGGCCCAGCACCTAAAAAAAACTCTATTGCACTTTCCGTTTTGACATAATTTATGATCTATAATCTCTTTTTGATATGATTAAGTGCTCTGCTGTACTGCATAAAGAATTAAGAAATGTCTAAGTGAAAACACATTCTAGGTTTGGCTCCTCTAACGATATCTGATAATCTGGAGCCGGGAGTGTGTCATCCTCTGTTTTATTACCAAAAATCCAATGTACACAAGCAAGGGATCAGGGGAGGTGGGCTGTCTTGATTTTAATAGGATAATCGACTAGTCAGTTAGGAACTACAGCAATTGCTTATAATTCTGTATGGCATTATAAATATGCTTTTCATGCTAATAATGTATGATGCAAACCAATCAATTTGTCAGTCTAGGAAACTTATTTAACGGTAAGGAGCGATGTCCACAGGAGAGTTTTGAAAAATGATGAAGTTGGTCATAGAAACCAATCAGATTCTAACTATCATTTAACAGAATGTAATAAATGTGAGCTAGAATCTGCAGGCAACTCCTCCACTTTTCCACTTGAAAATGTCTTGTTATGATATCCCACTTATATGATTATGAAAAATTACTGTTAAGGATAGAACTCTGTGTGTCAGACTGAGGATGGAGATAGATACATCACTTGATTCTGCTCACACTGCTGAGGAGTGCAAAGTAACCAGTAAACAGTAAATCACAGTTAAAAAAAGTAAAACATGTCCCTCTTTTCATCACAATTTAAGTGAATAAGTGTATAAAGGGCAAAAAAAAAAATATATATAATAATAAAAATAAATGTATGTATATATAGAGGCACTCAAAGGGCCTGATCCAGAACTACGCCGATGCGCTGTGCTTACTAAAGCACAGCGTATCGGCG
>WWET01000061.1:386581-398900 GCA_011038615.1 Limnodynastes dumerilii | reverse complement strand
CCGATACGCTGTGCTTTAGTAAGCACAGCGCATCGGCGTAGTTCTGGATCAGGCCCATTGTGAAGACTGGATAATTGCTCATTATATTGATATTTTTGACAGAAGACATACTTTATTTTCTTTTTAAATTGTCTTTGTAAGGTCATATGCAAAGTGTGATGCCAAGGGATTCTACACAGGGCCGCGTTTTGTCTTTCCCTTCTCTAATGAACCTCAAGGAATTAAAAAAGAATGGCTATACATTAAAATAGGACTGCTGAGCTTAAGCATTTTACAGTATATTATTAGATAGATAATGGATACTCATTGTCACTACTTTAGTGCATTTCACAGTGACTGTTAACTATATATTGCTTAATATCTGTAAGATCGGTTTGTTTTAACTTACATACGTCCATCAGCTATATCATAACACACTACCATTATATACTGCTTAAGCCCAGCAGCGTTATTTTCATGTATAGCTTTTCTCTTAAAACTTACTAGCCTATTTAGAAAGATGAGGGCAGAAAGTAAGTAAGTAAGCACAGCGCATCGGCGTAGGTCTGGATCAGGCCCAATGACTGTAAAATGGTAAGTACTAATGTCCACTTTATTCCAACGTTTCAGTGGATAGTTCCACTTTCCTCAGGGATCAAACATACACACACACACACACACACACACAATGAGGTTGCTCAAATCAATTTATAAGTTAATATGAAGCAGGTGCTGCAAGGTATGGAGAATTTACACAAATACATAAAAGGCACCCCAGCACTCTTGCAATTAACCAGCAACAAACCATAACATTCTATCTTTAATATTAAAGTCAGAAAATTCGTTACATACATTTGCAAATATATGATAAGCCACCAACCACTTACAAGGCTTCTCTTTTTTGGTCCTAACTCAAACCGTCCCAACTTTGGTTCATATATCATGTATTTTTAAAAAGGACCACCAAAACAGAGTGGCTGGTGGCTCATCATATATCTACAAATGTATGTAACAAATTTTCTGATAAAGATAGAGGGGTAGATCCTGAGCTACGTACTCTAGTGTATTTACGACACCTGTAATTACACTTCGGAGGCAGGGTGAGGCATTTAAATCATATAGTATGGGTGTGCTTAGGCACATATGTACCTGAAGCCTTTACGTACGTCAGTAGTTACGCTTTGAAAACTTAAGGTAGGGTTTGTGAAGCATAAAACGGCCAAAGTACAGTAAAGTAAAGAGAGAGAGACGGACACAGACGGATCTGCATCCGTCCGTGTGGAACTTGCTGCCCTTGGCCCTTCATTAGCATGCTTTCTCTCCTGTATGGTTTGATTAGGCATGTGGAAGTGAAGTGTGGGCCCCTTCCTCTGTTCTTCTAATGTAAGGAGCTGACTTAATTTTGGATTCAGCCTCTAGTGTGTAAGGACGTTTTGGTGTTTGTGACCTTTGTGGATAACTTAGAGACCACACTGATACAAAGTTACCGCAGCACTCTTGCATTAACCAGTAACTAACCAGTTGGTAGATCCAGAACTCTTGCAACTCAGAGCTTGCAATCCGTTTACTAGCGTAGCGTGTTTACGCGTGTGTACCTTCTAAGCACTCCCCTTGGCACACCCCTTGAATGTATGTACTTTGACCAATTTCCGCTTTTTTAATCCTACCTTAACTTTTGGCCGCCTAACCGCTATCGTCTACACACGTACGGATAGGCAACGCGGACTTAAGCAGCTAAGCACAGCCATACTGTACACTTTAAATGAAAACCCCCTACATTGCATAATTTTGGCGTACTTTTGGCTCACATAAAAATGGCACTCCCCCACGCAGCAAATACGTGAATGGTCCATACGCTCAGAGTTATGTTACGTTTTGTAGTGTATCATATGCCCTGCGCATGCGCAGTACATACAAATTCGCGATTTTACATGTCCGCCAGGTGTAAATTCGCACAGAAGCGTTCTGGATCTGGGCCCATGACATTCTATATTTAAAATGAAAGTCTGAGAGATTGTATGTAACAAATCTCTTTGATTTTTATTTTAAAGATAGAATGTCATGGTTAGTTACTGGTTAATGCAAGAGTGCTGGGGTGAATTTTGTCATGGAATGACTGGATTGAGAATGTGTTCTGGGTTCCCTGGGGTGTTGTGAGTGGTCAGGTCTAAAGCAGAAGCTGCACAGGAGATAGAGCTTGGAGCAGTTGATGTTGTACACCGCTGATGGAATGAGCAGGAGGCTGAAACAACTTCTTTCTTTTAAACAAAAAAATGTCCCGCATCCGCCGGGGATGAATAAATCCTTGTTCCAAATTTTCTTTAATGTACTCTGACATGGCTTGAATTTTGAGCAAGAACAAAGGATAAATTCTTCCATGAGGAGGTGTGGATCCAAGGATCAGATCAATTGGACAGTCCCAAGCTGTGTGGTGGAAGTCACTTTGAGAAAGGACCCCGGAGGGTTTGAAACACGTGAGTGGAGCCAAACCAGCTGAACACTGAGGACCTTACCGACACAACGATCGTTTCTCTGGAAGGAGTGGATAACCGGGCCAGTCTGGACAGAGACTTTAAACTTACCATCTAAGATCCGAGCGGCATCTGGTACGCGGGGGGAACTGTAGTACTATAGCTGGATTTTTTATTATTGCTAGTTGCCTATTTATAATGTCAATAGCAGATGTTTTACATGCTTGAGAGTGACAAGAACATCAAGAAGACCATATCTGATTCTATTCTATTTTGTTTGCCTGCACAGCGATTGCTGAAAAACACTGCATAGAAACTTTGATTGATGGTTTATTTTAAATTTTCATATCTTGTATGCTGGTACTGTTTTTTTTGTAGGTATTTCACTTGCGGATACTGACCATTTTATCATTTATTGTAACGGGTATAGATACAGAAGCGCAGATAGGTGGTAGGAATATAATTTTATATATGTACATATTGAAATAAGGTTATCAAGAGAAGAGGGTAACTCCCTTGTAGCAAGTTCGTCTTTAATCCCATCCGCCAACCACCACCAGAACACAATGATAAGTGCATCTTCGTTCCAGATGAAGATCAGAAGAAGTGTATGGAACTGTGCCACATATTGTTTGACTATGAGGTTCCCCTGCTGCAGGCGGAGAATTTCGGAGATGTCTGAGGTTGTGTGACCATGTTTGTCTAAGATACTTCAAAACAAGGATAGAAAGTCTCTTAGGTTTGAAAGAACAGGATCAGATTATTCTCAGAGTGTTGATACCCAAGAAAAGGTTCTGTCATATAGCAAGGAAATGATATAGATCACCTTGGCTTTATCTGAAGAGAAATTTTTCTGGTTGAATCTTTAAGTGAAAGCTACATTGGTTTACTTGGCTGGAGTCGGAAGGGTCAATCTCAAACCAATGACAGGAGGAGTTGACATAAGTGGAGGCAGCATAGCCTTTGGTGCCATGGTGGTTTGAAGATGTCCCATCTGGGTGGCTAGCTCACGAAGACCATTGATAGTTTGTCCCAGGTTAGCTTCTTGACACTTAATCCATTTTGCCATGCTATGGATTAGACATATTCTACCCCTTAGGGGTTTTCCCTGACTGGAACCATTGGGCCAGAACTAACAGTCACGGAATGAATGGGTTGGGAATCTGTTTTGGTTTCCTGGGGTGTGTAGAGAGGTCAGGTCTAAAGTAGAAGCTGGGGGGTTTCAAGTAGACTCTCATGAAGTAGATTAGAACCAGCAGATGAGAAGACAATTGCAGTCTAGACAGGACTGAATAGGAGCAATTGAGACAGGGATCAACTGCAGGCTGAACAGAACTGGAGCAATCGAGACACGGAGAAATTGCAGGCTAGACAGGACTGGATAGGAGCAATTGAGATAGGGATCAACTGCATGCTGGACAGAACTGGAGCAATTGAGACATGGAGCAATTGCAGGCTTAACTGGACTGAAGCAATGGAGACACAGAGCAATTGCACACTAGACTGGACTGAAGCAATTGAGGCATGGAACAATTGGACACTGTACTGGACTAAAGCAATTGAGACACGGAGCAATTGCAGCATGGAGCAATGCAACTGCAATGATCTGTAGACAGCAGGTGTAGAAGGCTGATTGGAGACAGCGGCAGGTGCTGCAGAAGAGATCTAAGGAGTTAGTTGTCTGCAGAGAGAATCTGGATACAGCAGGATAAGTATTCAAAAGGGTGCCAAAGGTGAACCGCAGGTGCCAGAATACATGCAGGTACATGCAAGGTACACAGGTAAAGTACACTAGTAGTTGTGGCACTGTTTGCACAGTGCCCGGGGTTTAAATAGCTCGCTCCCAGCATGGATTGCTGGTCAAGTCATGTGACAATCCGGTTGGCTGGCTCTGGTCTGGCGGGGACTTCAGAAATGACACCAGAATCCAACCCCTGCGAGCTTGGCATAAATGAACAAGAGGCTGCCACATGTTGATAGCGGCACCTCCATGGAGGAGAAGCGTTGGCAGGGTTTTGGTAAGTAGCTGTGGTCTGAACAGATGCAACATGGCTAGAAGCTGTGTTCATTGACCCGGGTTTCACCTTGGTTTTTTGTATGAAAGGAGTACAACAGAGACAGCCCATAACTTCTGACATTTTTACAGGTTTCCTTGGCGGAAGCTTGTGACAATTACAAGGATTGCATCACTATCTCAGGATGGATGATAGCAGAATATATATAAGACTATGAGCTGGATCCTGACCTACGGGCGCCTTGTGGCCGCCCGAGGTCAGAACGGGCGGCATCGTAGCCGGGGGTGCACGCCCCCTGCACTCCCCACTGTCGGTAGTAAATCTGTACGCTTAAGTGTCCGGATCCTACCCTAACTGTTACGATCAGGTTTGCGGCCTTATGACTGCCTAGCTGATCGTAACAGGGCTTCCCCCGCCCCGTCCCCTAATTACCATCTCCACCGACATGCATACTGGGGGGGGNCCCCACCACAGGTCAGGGGGGGGGGGGGGGGGTGAAGCACCTTTTCGTAAGAGCCATTATGTATTTCCTCTAGCGGCCGTTCCTTAGGATCCAGCCATGTGTTACTAATCTGCTAGCTGCAATATTTTATTAATAAAATAAAAAGATTTTCTATAGTTGTTATCAAGTGATGTCAATGATATCAATGAATAGGGCCTACTGACTAAGAAGCTAGAAACATAGAACAGTGCTATACTTAACTTATTCATGTTTATTGGGTGGGTGCCAGTGGGTAGTAAGGTGGGGATCAGCTAGCTCTAAAGTGATGTTCTCCAGCCAGGAATTATGGAGCCTGGTTTCCCACACATTTCTCATGTCAACTAGTTTAGAACACAATTTTCATTCATTTGAAATACATTGTATAATACATGTGAGATTGTACATAGCAAACCCTGCCAAGTCTCAAGGATGGGAAATATTTTATTCCCACTGACCCAGGCTGTTCAGCCTAATAATAATTAATAGTATACTATTGTATAGTGCAGGAGATGCAGGTGATGTAAGTATATTAATAACTTTCCATGAGCTAAGGCTGTGAAGGAATATTAACAGCTCCTCCATGCTCCATATAACAATGTGAGGTGTGTTTAGTGCGCTAGCAAAATACAGAATTAGGACTTGGACGGACCAGTGATGAAATCTGATATATTGCATCATGTACACAGCTACAACATTGTTTTTGGTCCATAAGTTCTAACTTTTTTTTTACATAGAAATAGCCTGTGGATTAATATTATAGAAAATCCTGCAGGCAGCTTCTAACAGAATAACTTATCATTGCTTGTGCTTGCCCTCAGTATACACAGTTACTACCTATTTTGCAGACATTATAAAGTGATTTATTTTTGGAAATGTTTTATCGACCTCAAGAGACTGATAATCCCCAATCTAAAAACTGAATTGTTTTAGAATTCTCAAGAAAGTTTGAAGTAGACAGCTCTGGAAAGTCTACGTAGTGGTTGATACATTCACTCACTAATGGAGCGTGTAGTACACATTGGTTAAGTTATGTGTTACATGGGTGTTTGCTGGCACTAGGAAGTCTAGAGAGAGGGAATTGGGGGTCTGGGCTTGTTTATGTTTTATGTGGAATGTGTGAAGTGTCTTCATGTTACACTATAACCTTTAGATGATTTGTTTTCTGATCCTTATTGTGGAGATCTGGTTTTCATTCCAAACTGAGACCGCCCTACCCAGGGGATCTGTGAAACATCCAAGTGAGCCAGAGCATCCCTATACCAACTGCTTATTGTTAGCAATACATAGAACGATTGCTAGGTAACAGCCTTTCTCATATAGCCTGTACATAAATTCTCATTTTCTGCTGAGACGTGTAAAGGTTTGCAGAGAGTTTTGGAATCACGCAACGCTTCAAAGGGTATTATAGTCCTTGAGAGAACACACCCAACCATGTAAGACAGTGTATAGATTATGATTTATTACATGGAACATGATGGTCAAATCATATACTACTACACCTGCAAAGGTAAATGCATGATCCTCTTCCTCTGATTCCCACAGAGATAAACCAATAATGGAGCAATTGTAGGTCTAATTGGAATTAACTTGCCCCATACAAGTAGATGAGAGAGACATATAAAAGCACATAAGCAAGCAACAGCTGATACCTCACACACATCAATCATACACAGTCAAGCCAAACGCGAATGAAATAAAACACGGACACCTTCAATTGGCGTTAAAGGGGACATAGGTTTATTAATATCATTACTAACTAGGTGGAATTTTGAACGACTATAAAATTTAGGGTTGAGCAAGGTGGCTATAGTAGGTGGTGTCACCCCAGGAATTTAAAGCAATGGCATTACGTCATCGTTAAAGGCGCCCCCACCTCCCCCCAACACCCCCCTGCTACACCTCTTCATGTGCACACCTCCTCTAAGGAGGAGGCAGAAACCAGGTCCCGTCCCGTCCCGTCCCGTGACAGGTGACCCGGTAATAATTCGAAGGGTGTGCCTCTGATAACAGATATTTACATTCCCTTTTTTTTATACATTGCGCCAACAAACACACACCTCTATCGCCACAGCGGAACACCTAGGTGTTACCGCCCGCCCACCGCACCCCCCCGTAGCACCCCCAGCAAATTTTCAATAAAGAAACGTAATACAACCTCAGAAATATGAACACCATCCGCCCTAAACAATTCTGGGTTATCAAAGCGTAACTGGGAATGCGCCACTACCAGTCCCCCTATTCCTTTCACAAAATTTGATAAGGACCAGTTCAAACGTTTTCTAGCCTTATCCAAACCTTTAACATTGGCCTGCCCTTTCCAAACCAACCTAGGGGTAATATGGAACCAAATAATCTTTACCATGGGGAAGCGTGAATGTATAGCCCCCAAATCCTTTTTTATGGACCATCCCAACACACATGACGTCATTTTCACCGAATCATTGCCCCCCAGGTGGACCACCAAATAATCAGGCAAATCATAAGTGTCGGCCATTTTACGGAAGAGAAAATAAAATAATTCCCAGTGCATTCCTCTAAACCCTAACCAATCAATATTGAGGGAAACAGGTCCAAAAGTATCTTCATGATTCTTAAAAAACTGGCCTGCCCAAAAGACGAATGAGTGCCCCATAATCCAAGCCGTGCGGCCATGGGACAAAATTTCTGTAACAAAACAAAAAAGAATCTACAACGTCAAAACCCCGACACAAATACAGCAAGCATAACATAATTACCTACCACTGACAAAGGAAGACACAAGAGGGAAAATTGAGGAAAGGAGAAAAGACCTAAAATGAAACCAACGAGGGTAAACATCTCCTGAAACCCCCAGAGTCCCCAACAGCCAATCAGAGGTGAAAAGACAGGAGAAAATCTCCTCGTGCCCCCCGAAGGCAAGCAATTAGATCTAGCTCACTTGAGCTCCCTTTGCCTCCTAAACCAGATAACTTACCTCAACCGCACTGAAAGAAAATTGTTAACACATTTCACATTCAATATATTTCAACTACACAGCATTAGCACAGCGAAGCTTGTCTATCCGAACTTAATGCTTAAATACCTGGGATTTCCACCACCCCAGGGCCATGATATGTTCGGACGAACGACCCTCCGCTGCCGCCGCCGTAGCCGCCCCGATACGAAAGGAATGCAAAGTAAAACCCAAAGCATCCATACCAATACCCTTAATGCATTTTTTTAAACACTGCCGAAAATTGATATCTCGTCAAAGGAGAACCATCCCGGTGAGCCAACCAATTTGCCCCACCCGGATGTCCCCCTTCCAAATAAGCATGAGCTAATGATACTGGACACATTTTTTTAATGGTGTGTCTATTAAGAGGCACCCAACTCCCCCTACCTAATTGATCAGTTTTTTGACACGTGTATTTTACAAGTCACTGAAACATCAGAAATGATCACATTCTGTTGCAACAGGCCATAACTGCGAGCGTTTCTCCCCGCAGCCACTAGCTCAGATAACCTAAAAGCGCCAAGAAAGGCCAAAGAAAAAGCCATTCTAAACAATTTGCATTCCCCAGAATCAAAAGCCACCTGGTGCACAAAATCCATAATCTTCTGCAGAATATTAATATCCATAGGCAGCCTCTTATCCTCCTCCCTTACCCTTTTTACTTGCCCAACCTTTAAGGATCCTGGATATGAAAAACCCTTTCGTAAAATCAACATCCCCCTGCAATTTGACAAAATATGATATACCTGCAAGAAGAGATGTCATGGATGCTTTGGATTTCCCTTCTTGATAAAGCTGCCAAAGCCAGTGCAAAAGCAAAGCACGATACGTCTTACCTGTGCTAGCCTTCGCAGCCTGACACGCAACCCATTGATCCCAGGCCCGCCAATACGCCCTCAAGGTTGGCCGGAGCAAGGGAGCCCAGCGCCAAGGCCTCTAACCCGGATGCACAATCTGCCAAAGATAAGGTGTGCATGAAAGTCCATCCGGCAAAGCACCCGGCGTCAACTCTCTAAACTTGGGCCAGTTGAACCGCGACAGCGCATCTGCGATACTTTCGGAGACTCCTGGTACATGACGCACCTTGAAATTAATATTGAACCTTAAACATGACAACACCAGCCTAATCGCCTAGAACCGACTGCACCTTCTTGAGGACTGCCCGACGTTTTCCCCTTAATTCTGATAGCGCTACCTTTAGTTTACTGACCATGTCTGACGGCAAACGACATGACCCTGCCACCGTATCAATTTTAATGCCCAAGTATGATAGGCATGTGGTGGGGCCCTCCGTCTTGTCCACAGCCACAGGCACTCCAAAATGGGAAAAAAGCGATGTGTCCGAAAATAGAACCTTCCTGCATACGTCTGAATCCGCTGGACCCACAAAAAGAAAATTATCCAAATAGTGATCGATAAACTGATGCTTCGCTCCCATTTGTACGCACCAGTGCAAAAAGGTACTACATTTTTCAAAAAAAGCACAGGAAATGGAGCAGCCCATAGGCAAACATTTATCTACAAAATATCCTTCCGGTAAACGAAAGCCCATAAGTACAAAAATGTCAGGATGTAGCGGAAGTAATATAAATGCTGACTCGATGTCAAGTTTTGCCATTAAGGCTTTCGGGCTGCAAGACTGCACCAATTGCAATGCTTGACCGAAAAGTTGATAGGACACGGAACAATCAGACGCAGCAATTGCGTCATTTACCGACGCACCGTCGGGGGGAGGACAGATGCTGAAACAGCCTAAATTTTCCGGGCGTTTTCTTAGGCACCTCCCCCACCGGGGAAATAACTAACCCCGGAATGGGAGGAACCGGAAAAGGCCCAGCCATCCTACCCAGTTCTACTTCTTTTAGAACTTTCTGTAAAACTCTTTTGAGGGATGAGTCCCTCAACTTTCTATAAAACTCTTTTGAGGGATGAGTCCCTCCACTTTGTGCACAGATGCTTGTATCTGCAGTTGACCCCCTTCGTGCAGTATGAAAACACTTTCCTTTCGAGGAAGTAAAAGGGAGTGATTTGGGCTGATATCCCCCTTTATGAAAGGAGTCCTGTACCTGCCTGGCATTATTGATCCTTAACCAAATCCCCACGTCACTATCATTAAAATCAATGTTTTTTGCTTCATTCTGGTGTTTTCTAAATTTTTGTTCGTAGGTATGCCACATGCCAGCTCGAGCATGTGGCATACCAACCAATTAGAAAAAGTACGGAAAGCCTCTTCTCCCATTCCGCCTTTTTTCCTTGGCCACTGTTAACCCCTCTTTACCCGCTTGCGTAACTATAAACATGTCTACGTACCTCCCGCGTTTATGCGCTCACGAGAGGAATCTCGAACATCCCACGTTATTGCCGCATTATCGCATAAATTGGAGGGGGACCAGGACGCTTACGCTTCGGCACCACCGAAGCCTTATGACCCTGCTTTCCTGCCCCAGACGACGCCTTATCTTGCAAGGTCTTCTTTAAAAGCCGCATCACCTTCGCCGGCCGGATTTGGGACACGGAAGAATCAATGCTCGAGATGACACTGACGTCTGAACCCCCATCCCCATCAGAGACATTAGCATCCCCAGTCTCACCTGCGTCCAGTGTGTTATCTTGCCTGGCTGGAGGCTGTTGTCCCGCAGGGTCGGTGCCCCGCCTTGCACCGCAGCTGATTGTGCTGGAACCTGCACCACCTCTGAAACAGAAGCAGCATTAAAACCCGGCACAGCCACTTGCTGACTATTAATGCCTACTGCCCTAACGCTAGCTAGTTTCGTTCCGCCTAACTGAAGAAAAACAAACTGACTTTGCGGAACACAAAGGGCTAAGGGAAAAGGCCAAGAAAAAACATTTTGTTGTCCAGGAATAAATGACTGCACTGGAGGACAAGATAAAACAGGCATGATTCCAAACTGGCCTTGGGATGTCTGGGACGAAGAGCCGCCAGTATTAAAATAAGGCCAAGAAGGGGGGTTAAAAATTGGCGGAGGGAAAGGCCATTGTGAGCTAGCCCCAGACTGTATGGAAGGGGGGTTAGCCTGTGTCAACTGGCCGGATGTCCCTGGTGAGTGCAACATACCAGCTAAAGACCCCAGTTAAGCAGATCTATGAGGGGGATTCTTTCTAGCGCCGCTGGGCCCTGCAAACGGATATCTTCTCTGGCGTTGTATGGCGGGTGCCATATTGGAATCCAGTACTTCCGGCGCCCGCTGCGCAACATTGCCGGAAGTTCCCAGGCTGCGACATCAGATGATGGGTGTGCATGCTCCCACACCAAAAACCTTTGCAAATTAATGAAGAGATAGACTTAGCCTTCCACAACAAAATCTTCAAAGAGGAGGAGATACACTTAACAGGCCCTTATAAAACAAAAGTCACCTGACCCTATCCCCACCCCAACCCCCCCATATCCAATCACACGGCAACCCTATTTGCATATTCTAGAAACATCTAACAGTCAGCTAGACTGATGTCTGTCAGGCACAGCTGGTCGCTTATGCTACCTCCCACCTAGGCAGTGCTCAGTTCACCTTAACATGCAATAAGGTGACAGTGACAATGCATAGCCAAAAGATGAGCTGCAGAGATTCTTGACCGCCTGGCTGGTTGTGCAGCCTCTCACTGATGCGCCTGCAGCTCTGTTTACAGGCAGCAGACGCTACCTTCTCACTTATAAGCAAAATGGCCGTGTCTGGAGCTGCTGCACATGCTCCTCCTCTGCAGCTCCTCTCATGAATGGCCATTACAGAATCAAATAGGCTAGTAAGTTTTAAGAGAAAAGCTATACATGAAAATAACGCTGCTGGGCTTAAGCAGTATATAATGGTAGTGTGTTATGATATAGCTGATGGACGTATGTAAGTTAAAACAAACCGATCTCACATATATTAAGCAATATCTAGTTAACAGTCACTGTGAAATGCACTAAAGTAATGACAATGAGTATCCATTATCTATATAATAATATACTGTATAATGCTTAAGCTCAGCAGCCCTATTTTAATGTATATTTTAGTGCATTCTTTTTTAATTCCTTGAGGTTCATTAGAGAAGGGAAAAACAAAACGCCGGCCCTGTGTAGAATCCCTTGGCATCACACTTTGCATATGACCTTACAAAGACTATTTAAAAAGAAAATAAAGTATGTCTTCTGTCAAAAATATCAATATAATGACCAATTATCCAGTCCTCACAATGGGCCTGATCCAGAACTACGCCGATGCGCTGTGCTTACTAATGTATCGGCGTCCACTCTCCCCGACACTCCCCCTGTGCGGCCGTATTTTCCCTCGCTTACGCCGGCTGAAGGCTACCCTAACTTCAGCCGGCCTAAGCAATGGAAAATACGCTCGCACGGGAGCATTGTTACGCTAAACCCTCCCTCATTAAACTAACCCCCCCC
>WWET01000061.1:320576-359544 GCA_011038615.1 Limnodynastes dumerilii | reverse complement strand
GGGGGGGGGGGGGGGGGTTTGTTATGTTAGAGGACACCTCCCCCTCAACACATTTGAGCTTCAGTTTTTAATGATAAAAAGGAAAATACAGATATGTATTTCATATATGCCAAATAGATAACAATGTGCACTGCAGTCATTACATGGTATTGATAGTATGCCCTTAGCTGGTCCACTAACGATCAGTTTGATCACTGCTTTTTCTCCAGTGGCTAATAGGCAGACTGAATGGGCCATATGGCTCTTATCTGCTGTCACTTCCTATGTTTCTATGGCTACACCATGTCTGATTATGATTCTGAGAACACCTTTTACTATTATCACTGGGAAGAGTTGGAAATGGCGTATTAGTCAGTATTGACTTGTGGAAAGGGCACATCCCAATATCTGTGTCAATCTTAGCTTTCATTCACTGCTAAGGTGTTTATACAGATATAGGACCATATTCAGACTACCAGACGTATAGCATATACGCTTGAAGTAAGTTAAAAATTTACTACGCATCCGCAGTAGTAAAAAACACCAAACTCTGTACGTATATGCTATACGTTCGGTAGTCTGAATATGGTCCATAATGTGAAACTAGTAGGAAAATTATTGAATATGAAAAATTTTAGGTATTGCTTGTAGGGCATCAACAAATGGAGAGCAAGGAATCAGTGGTGTTATAATACTCTAATATTGACTGTAATAAATAGTGCTTGGAAACTATAGATCACACAAATTAATAGTCTGGGAGACTGGAGACATCAGTAATTATTGTGCCTGGGAAGCTGGAGGCACCTGTACTGTAGTTCATGGATCTGGGAGTCTGGAGTCTTCTGTAGTTTGTAATCTGGAAGACTAGGGACCTCATTGACGTTCTTTATGACCTTGCATAGATTAAAGTCATGCTTTCTATTAAGTACTTAAAAATAGACTTTTTACACATTCTAACAGGGAACCAGTTCTTTCCACTGGATGCATAATATGTATATGCAAATATTATTAACATAATTCTTTAATATACCATATACTGTATCTGTGTTTAACACGAGACACATCTAGAGACATTGGACATGTGGTAATGTTGAACCCAGAACTGTCGCTGCTCATGGATCTAATTTGTTTTTCCCAGCTCTCACAGGGCCTATATTAGATTAAATATTTTAGCTCTAGAATTCTTTCTCCTTAAAGCAGATGTGTTAGCAGCAAAACATAGACTCCGCACATCTGTCAGCTATGTACTTCTGAATAAATTCTCTCATTTCCCAATGAGCATTATCTCTAGGGGGATTCATGTGTGACCATTCCCCACATGTGTGCCAGGAGCCTCTATGATTGAGATCCCCCTGATCTATAGAGTGATTGGAACCTGGTTCTTCACAATACATCAACCACTATGTAATAAGTTGTGCTTAAGTGATATATTGGGAGGCCCTTGGGTCTTGATGCAAAATATTATCCAGGACCCCCTTAAATACCCTTTTACTAATAACACATGCCAGTGGCACATACTGTTCTAGGGAATATTCAGAAGTCAATATATATACCGTCGCTCATGTAGACACACAAGTCCAGATGAAGACGGCATACCATTTCTATGTCGAAAGCATGTCTCATGCTTCAGCATAAAGATGTTGCTTCACAGTGAAAAGTATAAATGCAGAAGTCACCTTTTCCATAAAGTGTTCTGTTAAAAAGGAACCCCCCACTTTCTTTGTATAGTACTTTATAAGTCCAACAGGAATAATTTATGTGAACATGCAACTGGGTTGACATTATGTGTGTGTGTATGTGTGTGTGTGTGTGGCATAAAAAAAATGTACCCATGTACTTGCACTCGGGCATCATAACATTTTTAGGATGGGGGAGGGGGCAAGAGATAATATATAATTGTTATAAACTAAACTACTGTAAAAAGAAAAACTTTTGAAGTATTCCTCTCTGCTTCATGGATCCTTTGCAGTGCTCTGGCTGTCTGTCTGGTAGGTAATGCTGACATGGCCTTAAATCACATCAACATCATCATCATTCAGCAGCTGTTAGGAGAGATGAGATGGGGACACAGGCAGCCCTGAAAGACTCTTCAATTTTTTATGACTGAAATGCCGGCAGACTTATCGGTAATCTGGTAGCTGGCGATGCATAGCGTCCTTAAATATTGCTGGCTGACTGATCACTACTATGCCACTAGTACAGCGCCACCTTAACATTTCTGCCCCCTTGGTCTCCCCACCCTCACTTTTGTTAGCTGTGCAGGTACAGCATGATTATTTTGGAGTTGTTTTTCAGCTTTACCCAGGCTGCAAAGAACAGAAATCAGCATTGGGGCCTAGTTTTTTTTTATTATTATTTTCTTTAACACTTAAATGTGTGAGTACTCATATAATATTATAGTGATTACCTAGTGCTGAACAACATGTGGGAGAGAATGGGAAGTGGAGATAAAGTTCATGTCTGAGGTTATAAGTCCTGGAAAAGCTGTCCAGATGCTGGATCATTGTACAGCCGTCTAAACCTTCAACTTAATCTGCTCCATACAAATGGATGAATACTGTGGCCAGCAGGAAGTGACACACATGGCAAGTCTTATTATTGTATTGCCATATTCTCAGAACTTTGGCCCAATCTAGGATATATCTCAGCTCTGGTGTTGAAACCTTTGAAATATGAAATCTGGAGTAAAACCGGTATAAGGCACAAATAGTCTTTTCAGTCCTATAGCAAATATTTGGGAGTAAAACCGGTATAAGGCACAAATAGTCTTTTCAGTCCTATAGCAAATATTTGTACGTATGATTTTTCACAGAAAACAATACAAGTTTCATTGAGGAACATTTGGCATGTGCGTAGCGTGCAACCTGTAAATCACCCTACACCCGCAAGCATCTGGATCTGGCCTTTGACTTTATCTTCCTTTAGGTAATGTCTAGTTATTACCCAGGGTTGCCAACTCTTCCAAAATATACAGAAGACTCACAAAATTCAGGCAGTTCTTCTATTATCCCAGGAGAGAAAGCAATTCTCCTGCAAGTCCCTCTCATTACTGCAGTCGATTGGGCAGGACTTGATGATGTGATTTTCATGATCAAGCCCCACCCACCCCCAGGAACACTATGGATTGCAGTAGTACTGAACAGGAGGCGGGGCTTAATGATACAATCTGCATAAATCACCTCCCCCCATGTCAGCAGCTTTGACATCTCCTGGAGGGGAGAAGTAAAAATTTGTCAACCCTGTTATTACCTATTTACCTTTTTTCTTGTGGAATCTCTTGGTGACTTCCAAAATTTTTCTTTTTCTATATTACAAGTCCTTTTTCCCTATATCCCTCCTTTCCCCTCCTTCTATCATTTCTTCTTTATGTTCAAAGCTATCAGTAGAGCTTCCATGTAGTTATATATTGGGTAGCCTAGTGAGTTTCAGTGTATTTTGTTTTGCACACAAAAAAAAGTAATGGGCTTCAAATTAGAATTCTTGGGTCTTTAATCAGTATCAAGCTGAATCATTATTTTTTTGCTCTGGAATAGTTGACTCTTTCTACATAAACGCTTATTAACGTTTTCTTTATTTGTATGACTGATTTGTTTTCATTACTCTTAATCATACACTATAATGGTTTAAACTATTTGATATTTTTGAGCACTTTAGTTAAAGAAATTCCCACCTGCAAA
This sequence comes from Limnodynastes dumerilii, assembly GCA_011038615.1. Classification (NCBI taxonomy): domain Eukaryota; kingdom Metazoa; phylum Chordata; class Amphibia; order Anura; family Limnodynastidae; genus Limnodynastes; species Limnodynastes dumerilii. The sequence continues at coordinate 355,888 of WWET01000061.1, read as the reverse complement.
GAAGAGTTTTATGTCTTTTGATTAAATTATAAATCTCTGGGAATTGTGATGATACTTAGAACATTTCTATGTCACAATATCCTGAGTTTAGAGGGAACATCATTGTTGGCTGAGACCTCTGCTTTGTTAAAGTCTTTGTGTCCCCCAGTGGGACTTGGTACATTCCTGCCTTATCGCCAGACATAATTTGCGTTCTTGTAAAGCAGACCTCTGCTTTGTTTTCATTTTAGATGCAGAGTGGCCAAGACAAACATTGTATTTTCAGTAAATACGCAAGCATTTCTTTGGAATCTAAAGACGTTTCCCTTGTAAGGTGGATTTTGGGGTTCTGTGTTGAGTAGCATTGGGATTTGTGCCGGCAGAGGCAGTGCAATAAATCTGTGCACTCTACCTATATGGGTGCATATGAGGACATCAGGTTATTACCTCATCCAGCTGTTTGCAGTTACTTTCACAGAGCCAATTAATGTTTTTCTGAGACTCATATGTTTCTGCACCTCTGTATTCATCACCATTACTCCATACCATGTAATGGATGGTGTGCACAAAACAATACTGCTAAACAGAAATATGAGGTTCGACTGTGCAACAAGCCTATAATTAGTTTGAGGTGGACCCTTTCCAAGTTAATAAGCCACATCCCTTGTGACCTTGTAAAACAAAGTTGACTGTTAACTGCACCTGAACTCATTAGGTAAACAGCATGTGTAATGGAAGCTGGCACAGCTACTGACCTGGCACAGTGTAAAAGAAAAGTGACGATATGCAGCCCTGAAGATAGAGTCCTTCATTGCTTGGTAAGATGAAAGGTAGTCATATATGACATAATTTGAAACGGTTGGAAGAGAAATTACAGAAATTCAGTACCATCCTAACCAGATACCTGGAGGCTTCAGGTGTCTTTCAGAGTGTGTAGATTAGCTTTTTTATATCATTGAATATAGTGTTCTAGAAAATCAATCCATATCAAAGGAAAGGTAAAAAAAAAAAAAAAAATATCTCAGACTGTTGATGTTATTAGAGGTCTGCTGGAAGACCTATAACCATAAGAGATGTCTAACTCTATGCCTTGGAACATGGTGCTATTTTTCTCTTTATACCCTCATATTGGACTGTATTCACAGTTAAATGTGAATTAAATGTGAACCTAAATATACGCACGTCAAAAATCCGCAATACAAAGTCAGAGAAAATAAAGAACCTGATTAACCACTCCCCCTTTGTCGAGAGTACTATGTAAGGACGTAGGTTTTTGCTGCGTATATTTAGGTACGTGCAAACTTTATTAGATGTGAATCGGCCGTGTGTTTAGTTGCTTAAAATTAGTTATGATTCAATGATACGTAACTAAACGTTATGTTGTTTTACGCAAGGCACTCCTACTTATGAATCAGTCTTAACTCTGTTGGAATGCCCATACTGTACGTTAGTAGCCCGTGTGTAGCTCATTTTCATTAAAAGTCTCTAGCCACGCAAGCGGGACTCATTCCGTGCCAATGTGTGCATCAGTCCTAAGTCAGACATCTGTGTATGTGAATCAGTTGGCCATGATTTCTGAGCGTATATTCGGGTTCTGGACATGTGCAATTTAACTGATCGTAAAAATATGCACAGAGATTCTACACTTGCTTAAGTGTGATTATGGTCCATTATCATTAATTTATACAATTCTATAATCAATACAACAATGGATTCCAGGAGCAGAAATATTTATTAAAACAGAAATCATAAATCAGACAACATACATGTGCATTCCAGGGGGAATTTCCTGTTTCACGGTTAGAGAACAAAAAGACAATACATAGAAGCAGGGTTAGAAAAAAAAAGTGTAAAAAAATGTTTAAAAATGTTAATTCATGAACATTTTTTAATAACTTTGATATCTATTAGAAATCTTGATCAACTATGTATAATGCTTTTTAACATTAACAATCCACAGTTATTAGGCTTTAATATGATTTATTTTACATCATTCAATAAAACCAATTTTTACTGCTTATTATTCCTATTACATCTGAATATATGTAGATAAACTAAACATGTTAAACCATACAATGTACACAGATGGATGAAATTGAAAATAAGAATAAGTTAATGTTAAGAATTAACTTTACTAATTACTTATAATTAAAAAAAAATCTAAATAATAATACAAAATGGAAAATGCAAAAGAAACACACACAAAAAATAAGGAATTAGGTCTGAATTCACACTACCGGACGTATAGCGTATACGTCTGTAGTTTACTGTCTTGTATTTTTTGATACTGCGCATGCGTAGTAAATTTTTTACGTAATCTACGTATCTTTTTGTTACATAGATTGCGTATATGCGTTCTTTAAGACTGCATATACGCAATCTATGTGACAAAAAGATACCAAGTTGGTTTAAACTGCAACATTTGGGTTTTGTATACGGAAGTCAGCACACATTTTGTACAGTATTTTAAAAATTATTATTTTTGCTAATTTCTAGGCTTCCTCTAAGCAATGCAAGTGTCGCTCACACTAATACATCCTGTACAGAAATCAGTAAAGCCAGAGTACTGTAGGACATTAAAGTATTAGATCTAAGGTCAAGATGAAGATGTCAAATAAAATCATGAGGGTATGGAGTTGTGTTTCCAAACTAATGTGGAATTTACAGATATCAGATGTACTAAGCTGCAAGTTTGGAAAAGTGGAGATGTTGCTCATAGCAACCAATCAGATTCTAGCTGACATTTTCTAATATCTCATAGGAAAGTGAGAGCTAGAATGTGATTGGTTGCTATGGACAACATCTCCACTTTTCATGTATTAGCAGAATGCTGACTGTGACTTCATCTGCTTTTGCTGGTTAGTCAGTCAGATGCTCGCTAACTATGCTTCTCCATTGTACTGGCCGCCAGACACAAGCTTCTATCTATCTAGCCTGCCTGAAAGAGTTAACATTCGGTTCTCTGCATGTCTCTCCCACAGGGTGTGTTCTGGAATGCTTAACTCATAGGGGCTAAATGAAGCCTGGGATGAAGCCAATGGCCACAGATACCCTCTTTATGTATATCCCCTTTATAACTCCATACAGTACATTACAGCCATAAAGTTTAGTCCAATCATAATGTGTTTCTATGTCTTCTGTGCATTCAATAAGCAACATTCCAGCAGCCATTCTTTCCCTGGAGCCAAATAAAAAACGGCTTTAAACCTTAAGCACATTTTTCCACCATAATATCTCAACATTGGTTTTAAATTTCTGAAATCACCAGTGCATGACGGGTACTCAAGATTTTACTGGTCCTTTCCAAGATGCAGGGTCTTTTGTTAAACCGAGAATTTGCAGCGCTGAATGTTCTCAGGATTTGTTTGCTATCATTAAACCAACAATGAATATAGCACATTCCCAAGTGAAATAAGCGAAAGCCAGGATAAAGACACAACCTGATATGATTAAGGCTCCTTAAAAGTCTCATTAAACATTACTGAGGCCAAGCTTTTTGTTCCTACGTAATAAAAATTTATGTAACTATGTAAACGTTAACTAGAGAAACTGGACACTACAATCAGAGGCTGTAGGAAAAATAGCATAAGAAGTAATAAGAAAAGAATGAGAACAAACTATATAAAAATTCCAGGTAATCATATTTTGCTGTGCTTGTCTCAAATGCGCAGACTTATTGAATTTGCCTTAACTATTTGAGTAGTAGTATTAGTACGAGCTGGTGTCTAGGGTATTTAGATTGGAAGTGGAGGCGTGCCCCAGACACACCGCTCTATCCAGACTTATAGTGGGTCCCCATTTTAGGTGATAATAGATAGGGCTCTGTTCCTGTATGCCCATGTGAGCAAGGGGAGTGGCCTTCCAAGAACAGCATCTGAAAGCAGTGCCAGCATAAGTCTAGATGATCCTGACACTCTATTAAAAGCTTTGCACATCTGGCACACACAAAAAGACCAAGAAAACCCCATAATGCCTTAAAGCAAAGAAACAATGCCAAGCAGAATAACAAAAGTAAATGTAAAGCAAGCTGGTGTTGGCAGATTCTGGGATATAGCATCACATATTAAATGAATGCACATTCTCAACCCATATTTATCACACAAATAAAAATTTGAGGTCTTAATACTACCTTACAACCCACTGTATTCAGCAGGAGCATTTATTTATATTTTAAAGCAACATTAAAGAACGTTTATGTTAAGTTTTTATAATATAACAGTTAAACACCCAAAAGTAAAGAGAATCAGGCTACAAAGAAAAGGAGTGCAGCACAAGTCTGGTGGGGGAAGTATTGTGTTGTGCCCCTTCCTCCTTCTATACAGCATGTGGTCGCCAGCCAACCAGCTCTTTGTGCTTGTGCAGGCTTTCTACCCTGCTGAGACAGGACAACCCTAAGATGGTGGTGGCTGGCAAGTGATTTAACATTTGGCACTAAGCATGTATATACTGTGTTGAGCATTGTCTAACCTGCCAGCATAAAGCTGTTATTCCTGGTGTGTCCTCTGTGGGTGCAGGGTGGGTGACTGTTGCGGGCCCCCCTCCAGGCCCAGGATTAGGTGCAACCCCTTCACTCATGGTAATTTTGCCACTGGTAAAACTTCAGATATATCTTCTATTCTATTCCACAGAGGATAACAGAGGTATAAATTGGTAAATGCAGTGTCATTCCTCTCACTTATGTCCTAGAATCTTCTACAATTCTCACAATTGCGATTTACAGAAGTTACAGCACAACCTAAACTCCTTCACCCCTGGTAAAGAACTTCTATACTTCAAAATAGTGTTTAATTCTAAAATGAGTACCAAGCCCACGAGTTACTGTGTAATTAGCACATCTGGTCTTATTTTGGGTATTCAGCCTACAGTCTTTGTAAATTTATTCTGATATTTTGACGTGACTACATATGGCAGTTTATTTTTTGTACTTTGTTCAGTATTGTGATAAAACTAGAAACAAAAAATAGAAAATGTGCTCAACAGTGTTACACATACATCCCCCTAATATAGGGCTTGGTATATACCATTTAATAGTCAGATAATAGTTTTGAGATATATATGAAGAAGTTTTGAGTTAATCAACATTTGCGTTTAGTTGCGGTTAAGTGAAGGCTGATTAACTTTAAGATGGTCTCTGTGTGATTCACAATAAGGAAACACATCTACGCACCTAGGGAACTGTCCGTACGTAGCAGTCTTGAGACTGGGGGTGTGGTTAACTTCAATTTTTGCTCTTATGGATCTCATGCATGCGTATATTTAGGTACGTTCTCAAATCTCTCTTAGGACCTGATTCACACTTAAGAATCTTCTTAAAATAAGAACTTAAAGTCACTCCTGGGCAAAACCATGTTGTTTTCAGGGGGAGTCAAGTTAATTGTATTCTTTGCATGGAGGAATAGATCTTTGAATTGCTTATTGAAAACAGATACTGACCAGCTTTAATATTACACTGTTATTTAGACTTGGGCTGGGAAATATCACCTCTCAACACTAGTACTGTTTGCAACAGATGAAATATGACTCCTCTGCAATCAACATGGTTTAGCCCAGGAGTGACTTTAAGTTCTTATTTTAAGAAGATTCTTAAGTGTGAATCAAATCCTTAAATCTGAATTCGGTCTTTCATTATAAAGTTAGTCAAACACTTACTGACTATGTTACCCATATAAATGAAAAGAGGTGTGTGTTGTCTTATCTTTCTGTCTGTCTATCTATCTATCTGTCTGTCTAGATTTTATTAAACTTTTATTAAATTCTGTTTGTTTTTAAAAAAGTTATGTTTTTCTTCTTTAAATTTATTATGCTTGTTTCTAATCAAAATACTACACAGTGTTTCCTCAGTCCTGGGTGTCTTTAATTGTCTCTGGATAATTAAAACTGTTTTCTATGTATAAGCATTCACTCTATTCTGTATAATTAGTTTTTAGTTTGTAGGTTAATAAAATCTTTAAGGATTTAATGGTTGAAATTTATCTTACATGACAAAAATTTCCGCTTCATCCTTAACAAATGGCTGCCTTGATTACTCTCATCAATCCCTACTAACAACTCTTCTGAATGCCATACACTGCAGAGTATTAGCTCATAATTGCCTAATCCCAATTTCTATCTATAAATGTAGAAAATGCCTATAAGGAAGGATTATCCTGAAGCCCTACTGTTCTCCTTTCTCCGGCAATTGGGTTGTTTGTGTTTCATGCCGTCACGCTATTCTGCTGCCGTCGCTGGTCCCTCGGTGCCATGGATCAGTGGCGACATCTTTCTCTAAATTTGCCATGTGAGAATGCAGCCTTCAGCTTCCCCAGTAGGCACGCGCTCCTCTCTCTGCATATTTAAGGTGTTCTGGTTGTTACTTAGTAGCTAGGATACCAGCCAGTCAGAGTAGCAGATGGGAGTGCTGCTGGCCAATCACTGGTCAGCATCCTCTTTTTAAGAACCTTGCTGCTTAATATAGCATTTGGCTCCCCTGCGCTTTCTTGCTCTCTGTCTCTTTCTCCTGTAACCCTGTGTTCTCCAGCCTCTGCAGCTCCCAGTCTCCTATTCCCTTCCATTGCCTGCACCCATCCCTGTTCTACTGCCCACTTTTTTTCTTTGGGGCTGAGTGACTGTGATTTGTTTTGTGTGAGAGCCCAAGTCTTTGTTCTGTGTTGTCTGTTAGATTTTTCGGCATTATTCCCTTGCCTACTTCTTCCCAGTGTTAATTCCATCATCCACTGTGGGTGCTTGGAGTCCACAGCCCAACCTATGCCCATTATCGGGCTCTAGTTAAGACCAAGCTCATAGTTAATCTCTGCGTCCTCGTAAGCCAAGACCGTAACAATTTTGAAAACAGTTGCAGCTGGAAACTCCTCATTGTAGTGCAAATTAACTCCAGGACGATGTGCCATTAAAGTACAAGTATAGTTTGTCATATTTATTATGGTAATAGGAAGAAGAGAGCAAGACTAAATTATAGGAATCCCATTTATTTTTAAACCACACAAGTCCACATTCTCCGTCTATCTGTTCCTCATCAAGAGGATGTTTTTTTTAATTTTGCATATTTTTGTGTAGTTTTCCCCTTCATTTTCACTGAAACTGGACATATACCCTGGGGAAAATATTGCATAATTATCGACATTCTCAGATGAATCATCTCATGTATATGGATTGTGGGAAGTATAGTACATTTGGGTTGTGTGCCTCATTGTTCTGTCATTACAAAATAGCTTTAGTTGTTACTATTTATATATATATATATATATATATTTATACTCTAATAATGAGAACACCGGAGAGTGATGTTGCAGGTTGTGAAAGTAGAGGACTTGTTCTTCAGACCTTAAGCATTTAACTTTCATATGTAGAGGTGTGTAGTTATGTAGCTCACAAATCTCTCCATGCACTTTGACCACACCATACCATCCCCACCTTCAGCTGTCTTCCTCCCACTTGACAAGTAGCCACAAATGATAGGTTTGTATTGACACGTTTTAGAGATGGTTGTACCTGTCACAAATCGCGGCAAGTGCCGCACTTACCCCGTCCGTCGGCTGGCTGCAGTGCGGGGCTCCGGCGCTGTTCTCCCTCGGAGTCTGTCACTGTTACAGTGACAGACTCCGCTACTTACCCCAATGCTGCTGCTGACCTGGTCCGGCGTCCCTTGTGTGTTCGGGCGCCAAACGCCGCGGGATCCTCGTCCTATGGGCGCCGCCATCTTGAATAAAGTCACATGGGCTTAGCCACCAATGGGGAAGCTGCCTCTCCGGTCCTCCAGCCAATCAGTGCACAGGGCGCACTATTTAAACCCTGTGCACTGTTCCAACGTTGCCAGAACAACTAGGTCTCCTAGGTGCCTGGTACTTCGGATATTGCTCCTGTTGGTCCAGTTCTGTTTGTCAAGTCCTGTTGATCCAGTCCTGTTGGTCCAGTCCAGAGGTCCAGTCCAGAGGTCCAGTCCAGTTGGTCCAGTCCAGAAGTCCAGCCCTGTTGGTTCAGTCCTGTTGGTCCAGTCCAGAGGTCCGGTCCGGTCAGTCCAGTCAAGAGGTCCAGCCCAGTGGGTCCAGTCCAAGAGGTTCAGTCCTGCGGTCCAGTCCTGAGGTTTCGTCCTGAGGTCCAGTCCAAAGGTCCAGTTCTGTGGTCAAGTTGATTCAACCCTGCTGACTCCAGTCCTGCTGCCTCTAGACCCCGCTGTGTCTCATCGTGCTGACGCCAATTCTGCTACTTCTGGTCCCGCCGACTTCCGGTTCCCCTGCCTCTGGCTCTGCCATCTCTCGTCCTACTTTTCCCAAGCTACCGTCATCCAACCCGGACTTTGTTCAACCCTACTTAGACATTCTCACCATCACTCCCATCATCATAAGTCTCTACTCACGAACTGTTTAATCATCAAGTACCCATTTATCTTGCTGCAAGCCACCTTTCAAAGGACTCTTTTCTTTATTTATCTGTATGCACCCATTCCCGATTAAACCTGCTCAATTTCACTTCACACCATCTTGGTTGTCTCAATCCTTGGAACCCGGAACCCATCCCAACCTTCTTCTGAACGTGACAGTACCCTTGTTTAATGCTCTTTCTAACCATGTAATTATTATGTTCATTACCCAATTAGGTTTATGTTCGGGAATTACTATCTCCTCTGTGAGCAGTAATGGACCAGATCCTAAACTACGTACGTGAGCGATTTTGCAGATGTTACGCCACGTAACTCTGAACGTACGTACCATCAGCTTAACTATGAACGAAGGGGTGTGTCATCCATACGACACCTGTAGTTACGTTTCATAGGTGGAGGGAGGCATTTAGACTGTACAGTATGGGCCGGATTAGGCCGTTACGTATGTGAATCCATTACGTACGTCAGTACTTATGCTTTGAAAAGTTAAGGTAGGGTTTGGGAAGCATAAAACAGCCAAAGTTCTTATGAGCGAGGGGAGTCCTTAGAAAATACGCTATGCGATGAAACGTAACAAGCACTTAGGTCTGGATCTACCCCAATGACATTATACCCACTTCACTAAATAAATTCCTCTGGTTTCATTTCTATTAACCAGGGTGGGCTATAGGGGCCTGATTCAGAGGCTGAAAATAAGAACTGAAAGTTACACCTGGGCAAAACCATGTTGATTTCAGGGGGAGTCAAGTTAATGTTATTCTATGCATGCAGGGAGAACGCTTTGCTTTTACTTATTACACACAGATACCTGATCAGCTTCACTTTTAAACTGCTAATTAGACTTGAGCTGGGAAACATCACCTTTTAACTATAATACTGTTGCAACAAATGAAATTTGACTCCCCTGAAATCAACATGGTTTAGCCCAGTAACTTTAAGTTCTTATTTTCAATCTCTGAATCAGGGCCTAGGTGTGTATAAACATCCCATATAAGGTAACGTAAAAATACTTTAAATTATTTTTTCTTTTTCTGTGCAGAAAAAAAACATGTTGGTTACATTATTGCTATTTTTGCTTAATCATCTAAAAACAGAAGTATTAACACAAAAAATTAAACTACACCTGCAATTCTGTTCACTGAATCTCATTTCTTTGATTCCTTGTGGTATTAGAAACTAGGAGTGTGAGCCGCAGCTGACAGTGGACATGACTGTGTATATATAGCATGCACCCCTGTGCTCTGTGCATTCCTGGCTGCATAGATATGTAGGTCCCAGTCAGAACATAACCATGTAATAACTGACATCAGCGCTGTAAATTTATTCTGGGCAACTCTGTGGAGCATGTCACAGGCCTAATACCTCAGAAATGTAAACATATTACATGCTCCTATTAGGAGGTGAAAAATATGGCACAAAAGAAATATGTTTTGCTAACAGATTTGAAAATTGCGAATGATATAAAAACAGCGTTTAACTGTCATTAGCAAACTGTTGGCGGGTTGATAACTGGCCAAAAATAATCCATCTTTAGTTTAGTCATTCAGTGTAGCTCTCCAAAGAAGATTGAATTAAACTAGCAGTTTTTAGTGGAAACATAAAATCAAGATAAATTGCATTTAGAACTGGTAGTGACAGTATCAAGACCCAGACTGTATTTCTGTTTACACGGTTGCTATGGCTTCAAGGAGTCCCACCCATGTGCAGGCATGCCATTGGCTGTAGTGACTTAGGCATGATGAACCACTCAAGAATAAAAATGGTTACAAAGTATCAAATGTCCCAGTCTGTGATTTTATTCTGGTTACTTTCAACGTTTATTTGCGCTCTTTAAATTGATCATGACATTAATGGCCCTAACCTCTGACCCGCAGAATATGATTACATAATTGTGCTGTGACATCATTGTGTCACCGGTATGAAAACATATCGAAGCCCTAAATAATGTGGGATCACTGTAGATTTAAAGTGACAGCGGTTCTGCGGCTCTAATTTTTCTGTTATAAGCAAATTGCGTGGGATATCCTGAAATTCAAACGTGCAAAACAGAACTGATTTTAAATGGAGAATCTTAATCCTGCAAAGCTGCTTCACATTAAGTGGAATTATGGCCTGGAAGCTAATTTTTACGTGCAGTAAGTACGTATCAATTTTATGTTACATATTGCTAATTTTCTTGTTGTGGCAGGTGGAGCAGAATATTTACAGAACTGGAATAAAGTCTAAAATGTAGCAGCAACATAGGAACATAGGACCTAACCCTGATCTCCATAGGTCATCCAATTTCCGAAAGCTGTTTGCAGAAGTCGGGTGAATTTCTGACACTGTGCATGCATGTGGCAGATGTTCTGCATCAGATCTCCTAGCGTATGAATCCAGGGGGTGGGCAGGGGAAAGGTGAGGGCATTACAAGGCATCTGTATGCCTAATCCCCACACGGGAGGGTTGGGATAGCCAAATAGATGAAGGTGATGGGCAACAGTAAACAATTCCACACGGATCTGCGATTGATCCGTGCTGACAATTTACGGCAGGTTTATGGATGCGTCAAAAGTCTCCAGGAGAGAGGGGGATGACAGAGGAGTTAACTCCCCTCTTCCGTTCGGACTTACAGACCTCAGGGCATAAGGAACATGCATGGATGTCTGGATTAGGCCCATAGTTATAAAGTACTTAAATATTCTATAGTACAATGTTGAAAAATGATGCAGTCTGCTTTTATACCATGTATTATAGATATAGTTATAGATGTAGAAAAATATATTCACCTGATATACACTGTGCTGCTGGGGACCCTGCTCCTTCCACTATATAACTCTTATTCCGTGATTTCCATTGCCCTCCTCACATTATGTTATTGTCCCTGTCACATGATCATCTATGCTCACTAACAACTCAATCATTTCCTCATATAATCTGTGTTGATTGGGACTCTGCTCCTCCCATTATAGAACTCTCAGTCTATATCTAACTACTACCTTGATTCTCCCCTCATATCATATCACCGCCAATGTCACATGCAGCCCTGTCCTTATGATAATTCTTTTCCAGATACAACTCTGTAAACTGGGGACCCTGAAAAGGGTGAACCTAAATACAGCCGGGCTCCATACAGCGCTGGAAGACTTTTTATCTGCACAAAGCATAGGAACAAACTGGGCAACTACACCCTGCCTCTTCCATCAGAGGACAGTGCATTGCAGCACCTCCTGGCAATATTGTTAAAGCTACAAAATATATGGCTGTGAACCTAAAATACTACAAAACCCTTTAACCCAATGTAAACTGCTGAAAAGGAAATATAGAAATGTTGCCCATAACAACCAATCAGATTCTAGCTTACATGCTCTAGTATGCAATAGAAAAGTTGCTATGGGCAACATCTCTATTTTTCCTTTTCCGCAGTTTAGGAAACCTAGCCCCCAGTCTCAGATAAGTTACAATGGATGTTCTACACACTATTTCTGACAATAAAACATTTACATTCAGCTCACTGGTGATGGAGGGAAAAAAGATATTATTATTCTGGGCAGGTAAGCCAAAATTCATGCATAGAACTCCCTGTGTAATGTGGTTACAATATTTAACTCTTTATCTACTTCTCTGCACAAATTAGCAACATCTGTGAGTCACTCATGGATTCAAACACATGTTTGATGTTAAACCCTTTTAATTTGACAGGCAGGGCGCAGTGTTTAGACTGGTGTAAGTTCTCTATAATCCCGTCCATTATGAAATAGTGCTCGCCATGAGAGGCAGCTCCATGTATTGTGTCATCCATAATATTATATATATATATATATATGTAGCTTGACAGGTTGGTAATTTATGGCTTTCCAGCTGTGGAGAGCTGCTAAAACATCAATTCATGCCCACAGAAACACTCATACATCATCACTGTGATTAATCTCAGCCTCTATGGATCAGACCATGCCATGTCAAACCAACAGGAAGATTGCTTTTGGATGGAGGTTTACAGAACCGTGTAGGCTTTCGGTTTATGTCATCTATCAAAAGCGTTTTGCGGGGTCTATGCATTGTATCTGCCAGATAAAGAATTCACTAACCCAGTGGTTCCCAAACTTGCTGTGTTTGAGGCAGCCTTAGTGTCCATTATATTTTCCAGGAGAGAAACTGAACTGTCCCATTTTTAAGTAGCTATACTCTTAATAACAACTTAATAAGTAACTCTGAAAAAGAGAAAGAAGTGAGTGCTTAGAAAAAAAGGTTACAATTTATTTCTGATAAAATTAAGTAAAGTAAATTAAGTTTTTTTTTTTCAAAACTCTCACTATTAGACTGTAGTTATCATATAAATACAGCATATACAAGAATCTTATGCCACATGGTTAAAAGAAATTGTAACAATGCAAGATTTAAAATGAAGGAATCAAATTCATGCAGTTTTATTGATGGTTGAAGCTGTAATATCATTAGATACAAATTCTTCCTTATATAGCAAATTAGTGTTGGTGGCTGATAATGTCCGACAGTCACAATGGAGTAAAATAGATGCTCACATATGATAAAAACTACTATGTATGATCTTTATGTCTCGTTCTTATTTGTGGTCAGCAGGTGTTGCTAGGTTTAATTAGCCTCGTAGGGCCTGATCCAGACCTACGATGTTACACTGATCGGTCTATCGTTGATCGGGCGTTGCCATAGCTACGACGAGCAACATCTGCCCGGCGCATGTGCAGATTGGCTTTTCAGCGGGCATAGGTCTGGATCAGGTTCTTATTGTATTACACTTAAACAGCTCCATTTGTAAATGTTAGCATAATCATAATGGTGAAACCGGCAGATGGTATAAATCTTTCAGATGTAAAAAGCGAAACAGAAAACTTCAATATTGATAGATGAAAGGTTTTCAATAATAGTACAATGGAGGTACATATTGTGTAATGTGGGCATGCCTTTGTATTACAATTTACATTATGGGCATGCCTACTGAACAAGACTTTTGCAGAAGTTAAGGTAGGCCTCGGCTAGTTAATGTCTGTCTATATGATGGGAGAAGTTACCTTTGGATACTTGTGTGGATAAATCCTTATGCACACAATGCTCCAGATCCCAATGCATTAGAGTCCTACCTTAGGATCCAGTTCCTTGTGCTTAGAGTGATCAGTCCTGTAGTATATGGAAAGTACAAGGTATAACAAAAAGTTGAGCGCTCACTATATTCACACAGCTTATGCAGCCTGAAAATATGGGTGTAAAAGATGTGAAACCAACTCTTCACATAAGAACAAAATGTAAATATAGAGACACCCCAGGATAGACGCTAGCAATGAAAAACACAGGGATTAAAAATTTGGTCCCCAAATCAAAACCGTTTCAATATCTAGAGAAAGGCACAATGACCTGTTTCTCTGTGTTCATCCAGCAGGGGAATTAAGCATCCAACATGCATGCAGGTAGTCCGTTTGGAATATAGATTGTTCCTCATACAATGTCTACTTGTTCATGCAGTGTCAATGGTATGAAAAAGTTCTGAAGTACAACAAAGGTATGCACCAGATAAACGTATCGGCAACCCGTTTAGGAGATATATGTTAGGGGGAAATACTCAGTCTCTAAACTGGCCGTAAAAGTTCTGAGAATCAAAGCTTAAAGACAGCTTACAGTTTTGTAGAAGCCCTCTAGTGTGTAGTAAGTTTTCTGGGTCCCGATCGTAGAGGCGTCCTGCAGCGATTCTGTTCTGCCACGTGTGTGAGACTGTGTCTCCGGGAGCTGTGCCGCGCGGTAATAGTCAGTGATATTCTTCCTGTGGGTACTGTCGGTGTTCAAGCGTCGGTTTCACGGCCGTATGTCACTTGTTGAACAGATGTGTAGAGAAAGCAGGGAAAAGGACAAAAAGCACCTGATAGTGCAAAACAATTTATTTTGATGTTGTAAAAGGTCAAGTAAAAAGATACTCACAAAAAGAATGTGACATAGGAATATGTCCACATAAGCAAGTGAATAAAAATAGGAACTGGGAAGGAAACAATCCTATTTTTCAGGGAATCCTCAGTCTATAGTCACTGTGTGACATCCCAGGTTCAATAAAAAAAAGTAGATTCTCTTATGCACCAGGCAACGCGTTTCGATTGATACAAACAATCTTTCTTAAGCCTATTACTCAAGTAGTGGTGCAAAAAGCTATTTATAGGGATTTGTAGTTCCCACCAAAACTCTAATTGGTTAAAAGCAAAAGGGGAGGAGTTATTGTGGTGCATCAACAATTCATAAATAAATGCATATAACATTTTAATCCATAAATACTTTCAAAAGAATATAAATAAAAAATAGTAAAATACAATGTTAAGAAAAAACTTTAAAAGATCAGCAAATAAATAAGTAGCAACCGCAGCATCATAAAAACCATTTGACCTCAAAGTCAGCATTTAACCCATCAGGGACCATGGTTTCCATATTAAAAATCCACTTCATCTCTGACTTAGCTAAAACATCATGATTAAAAATTTCTCTCCAATTTTGTAATTTTGTCAATGGCTAAAACCTTAGTAATGGAGGAACAGGAACTATTATGTTTTTCTTTAAAATGTAATGATAAGTTATCATTTAAAAAACTTTTTTTAATATTTCTTGTGTGCTCGGCCCACCTGGTTTTTAGGGGGAGGCTAGTTCTGCCTATGTATTGTAATCCGCATGTACACTCTATGAGGTAAATCACATTTTTAGTGAAGCACGTGATATATTGGTTTATACAGTAGGTATTTTTTATTTTTGGTAGACTGAAAAGTCAAAGTTTTGGAGGGTTAATTAAGATGTGTACAGCACATAATGCATGAATCACATCTAAAGAAACCTTATTTTTTATGGTACCCCCTTTAGATGGCGATATGCGGTATGCACTTTTAGTAAGGGATGTACTTAAATTATTGGCCTTAGTATAAATAAACCTAAGGACACTAGGAATTTAACTTTTCAAAAGAGGATCTAAGGATTAAAGGTGCCAGTTTTTTCTTATGATCTTTTCAACCATTTTATGTCCAGAATTATATTTAGTAATAAAGGGGAGGCTATATTTGTTAGTGCTGTTTTGGACCGTATTTTTCTTTTTAGGTGTTAACAGAAGGTGTTTCTCATGTGTCTGTACTTCTTCAATTGTTTTATCTAGGATTTTTTTCTTTGTATCCTTTTGCTTAAAACATATGTTTTAAAAGAAGAGCCTGTTGTTTAAATTCTACTACATCCGTACAGTTACACCTTAATCTTTAAAGCTGTCCTTTAGGGATATTTGTTATCCACTTTTATGATGACAACTATTAGTATTAATGAAAGAATTTGAATTTGTTGGTTTCATGTAATTCTTTACTTTGAGGGATCCATTTTCAATGTATAGTGTAAGATCTAAGAAACCAATATGGTCCTGGCTAACATTAAATTTTAGGAGAATATTTTTATGGTTGGAGTTTAGATGTAGGCAGAAATCATCTAATATATTTTTTGGGCCTTTCCATACAAATATAATATCATCAATATATCTGGAGTATTGATTCAGATATGGTAGCCATCTAGGGTCATCCCATATAGTCTCCCTCTCCCAAGATGCTAAAAAAAGATTTGCGTAACTGGGGGCCACTTTGGCCCCCATCACAGTTCCAGTCTTCTGAAGATAGAAGGTATCTTTGAAGAAGAAATAATTATTCTCCAAGATAAAGTAGATATCCTCCACTATGAACTGGTTGAGAACACTTCGGTCTGGGTCCAGGAATTTCTTTACTCTGTCTACACCATCTAGGTGGTTAATGATGGTGTAGTGGGATGTGACATCTTCTGTCACCAAGTATGTGTCAGCCTCACATGTCATTTTCAAATTTTTTTAATGGTGGCTACGGTATCCTTCAGATAGGAAGGGGTCTGGGTGACCAGAGGCTGTAGTACTGTGTCTATGCATTCGGATAGTTTTGAGGGTAGGGTCATTTTTAAGAGGAACGTATGTTTTATTATCCTGGAGCTGTCTCAAAGCTTCCTTTTCGTAATCGAGGTTGTTCATAACAACCAACCCTCCCCCTTTAGCTGCCGGCTTGATGGTAATGGAGGTGTTTTTTGTAGCCCCTTCATTGCTTTAATCTCTGCCTTACTCATATTTTTCTGATATTTGATCTTCTTTTCCTGTTTGCTTTCTATTTTTTCCCCTTCCTTTACAACTACTTTATTAAAGGTTTCTATGTAACTACCTTTATTATAGGTAGGATTAAATTATGATTTGGCCTTAAATTTAGTAGCTTCAGTCATATTCTCTGCATTTAAATGGTTTTCTGTTTTTTTATTTTGTATTGCAAAATGCCTTTTAATGGTGACTTTCCTTATGAATTTTTCCAGGTCTACATATGTTTGAAAATGGTCAGTTTTACAGGAGGGAGCAAATTTTAGGCCCTTTTGTAGGACTGTACCTCAATATCTGAAAGCACATAGTAACTAAGATTGTAGATTTTTGTAGTTTCTTTCAACTTTATTTCAACTGTATTTTTATTTTGTGTATTATTTTTCTTTTTAAGTCTATATGTTCTAATTTTTTTAGTTTTAAATATTTTTCTTTTGAAGTTGTTGGGATTTTTTTCCCCTCTTCTTATTTTGTCTGTTTTTTGGATTTGGATTTGAGTGTATATTGCAAATTCTTTTCTCATTGTTTTTAATACAGTCCACATGTATATTTTCAAAAAATTTTTGTATATGGGGCTGGGCTGTATTCGCTACTTTCTCTCCGTTTGGGGGGATGGTGATCGAAAATCCAGGGTGGTATTTTCTCTGAGTATTTCAAATCTGTTCTAATTCTCATAAAGTTTGTCATAGGTTCTATCCCTACTATGGTCTCTGGAGCTATCCCTTCTTCTATTGTAGAGTCTACAGCTGGGACTATGGTCCCTATAATGAACGCTATGGTTACTAATAGCACATGCCCCCGGTTTGGATTCTGACCTCTCACGTCTGTTCTCTCTATGATGATGTGTTGAGGTAGATTTATCTCGCCTAGTGTCTCTGTAATTATGTCAAGAATTAGATCTCTCTCGTTTATTATCTCTAAAAGAGGGAGCCCCTCTTTTATCTCTAGATTATGACCTGGATCTTCTATGGGGGTTATCTAATTTCGTGTGATATTGGGAATTGTAATTGTATTGTGCTTGATTTTTGTGCTTGATTTTGATAATCTTGTGTATTATGACCGGGTATCGGTTCTGTGGATGTTTATTTTTATTGTAATTTTTGTTTTTGTTATTATAATAATTTTTGTTCTTATTCTGATTATTATATTGTTGTGGTTTCTGATAACGTTGTTTCTTGCGAACCACCTGTGGGTTGACTACCACATCTCTATATGTTCTAGTTTCACCTTGTGTATGAGTATTGGAAGAGTGCCCAGTTATTCAATGGTTGAAAAGATCATAAGAAAAAACTGACACCTTTTAACCTCAGATCCTCTTTAAAAAAATGAAATTCCTAGTGTCCTTAGGTTTATTTATACTAAGGCCAATAATTTAAGTACATCCCTTACTAAAAGTGCATACCGCATATCACCATCTAAAGGGGGTACCATAAAATTTAAAAGTTTCTTTAGATGTGGTTCATGCATTATGTGCCGTACACATTTTAATCAACCCTCCAAAACTTTGACCTTTTTAGTCTACCAAAAATGAAAAAAAAACTACTGTATAAACTAATATATCACGTGCTCCACTAAAAATGTGATTTACCTCATAGAGTGTACATGCGGCTTACAATATATAGGCAGAACTAGCCGCCCCCTGAAAACCAGGTGGGCCGAGCACACAAAAAATATTTAAAAAGTTTTTTTTTAATTATAACTTATCATTACATTTTAAAGAAAAACATAATAGTTCTTGTTCCTCCATTACTAAGGTTTTAGGCATTGACAAAATTACACCTAAATGAAGAGAAATCTTTAATCAGGATGTTTTAGCTAAGTCAGAGATTAAGTGGATTTTTAATATGGAAACCATGGTCCCCAATGGGTTAAATGCTGACTTTGAGGTCAAATGGTTTTTATGATGCTGCGGTTGCTACTTATTTATTTGCTGATCTTTTAAAGTTTTTTCTTAACATTGTATTTTACTATTTTTTATTTATATTCTTTTGAAAGTATTTATGGATTAAAATGTTATATGCATTTATTTATGAATTGTTGATGCACCACAATAACTCCTCCCCTTTTGCTTTTAACCAATTAGAGTTTAGGTGGGAACTACGAATCCCTATAAATAGCTTTTTGCACCACTAGTTAAGTAATAGGCTTAAGAAAGATTGTTTGTATCAATCGAAACGCGTTGCCTGGTGCATAAGAGAATCTACTTTACTTTGTTTTATTGAACCTGGGATGTCACACGGTGACTATGGACTGAGGATTCCCTGAAAAATAGGATTGTTTCCTTCCCAGTTCCTATGTGTATTTCCCCCTAACATATATCTCCTAAACGGGTTGCCGATACGTTTATCTGGTGCATACCTTTGTTGTACTTCAGAGCTTTTTCATACCATTGACACTGCATGAACAAGTAGACATTGTATGAGGAACAATCTATATTCCAAAGGGACTACCTGCATGCATGTTGGATGCTTAATTCCCCTGCTGGATGAACACAGAGAGACAGGTCATTGTGCCTTTCTCTAGATATTGAAACGGTTTTGATTTGGGGACCAAATTTTTAATCCCTGTGTTTTTCATTGCTAGTGTCTATCCTGGGGTGTCTCTATATTTACATTCAGTCCTGTGGTATATGTTTGCTGAATGCTATTATAATTATATTTTCCCTCTGAGTTCCACACTGGCATCACCTGATACAATAGTCATTAAAGATTCTGCTAAGCACATTCCAGCAGTCACCATGGCAAAGATGCTGAACATACCAATATATAATAAATGCTTTCACTTACTGGGGAATAACTATATGTTGAAGCAGAAGAAAATAGGCGGAAACATTCTTAAAAAAAAAAACATAAATGAACTACATAAAACTACGTCAACCAAGAACATTTAACCAGAATTTGAAGGTGTTGTGTCATTTTAATATATTCTGTGTGCTTTATTCTTTTTTCTTTTTTTATTCTTTTTTATGCTTTTTTCTGTTTTTAAATTGATTTTCATACTATTTCTGATCTTTTTGTGTCAACTTCCACATTGAGGAACTAATGTAGAGTTGTGCATAAACAACACTTTTTATTGTATTTAGACACTTTGGGCCAGATTCAGAGCTCCGGCTGCAATGCAATTGAGGCCAGAGTTCTGCGAGGCCAGATTCAGAGCTCCGGCTGCAATGCAATTGAGGCCAGAGTTCTGCGAAAAGTGCTACTGTGAATGCGCAGTAATATTGGAACGTAATCTACGTTACTTCTTGCAACGTAGATTGCGTACACGCGGTCTTTAAAACCGCGTGTACGCTAGATTGCGTATACGCGGTCTTTAAGACCGCGTAAATCTAATCTACGTTTCAAGAAGTAACGTAGATTACGTTCCAAAATTACTGCGCATGCGCAGTAGCACTTTTCGCAGAACTCCGGCCGCAATGCAATTGAGCTCTGAATCCGGCCCTTTGTTACACTGCATTAAGTAGCGAGAAATAAGGAGCTGTACATATTTGGACATACACCACCTTACCTTCAGTGGATGATATGGGGCATTCTGTCATGGGTTGTAGGCATGCACAATCAAGCTGTGTATGATGTTCAGTTTAAAAATATATATAAATATAGAGGCTGGATTCACATTTAATAAGACAGGTGATTTCTGTATGT
This sequence comes from Limnodynastes dumerilii, assembly GCA_011038615.1. NCBI lineage: Eukaryota > Metazoa > Chordata > Amphibia > Anura > Limnodynastidae > Limnodynastes > Limnodynastes dumerilii. The sequence goes on along the minus strand of WWET01000061.1, from coordinate 335,769 downwards.
CACATCAGACGTAGATCTGCGCGGACACAGATCAATGCGGTAAAGTTAAGACATAGTGCTGGATACTTTAGGAGGGGAGTGCCAGGGGCATGCACTCAGTGCTTTATTACAGAGCTCTGTGCATATGTAAGTCACATGGAGCTCTGAATCTGGTCCCATTCATACAAGATACACATGGTGGGTGGGCACCGTAATACCAGTCATACAGTAAAGGCGTTCCCGAGCCCCTACTTACATTTACCCATTCCATATGTTGCCTTTCGCATGCAGAATATTTAAGGTAGGGTTCTGCATGTGTAAGGCCCATACATATGAGGGGAGTGCAGGGGAATTATGGATAGCAAATTCTGTACATTATCCTCCCCAGTTGAAGATCCTCTCTAATACTTATAAGTACATTACGCTACTTGCGCTAATTACATATACTTTTAACAATAAAAATCTGCAAAGAATGATGCCCTAAGTGGTTTTAATAAGGAGCAAGTTTAGTAAACTGTAAGTTTTTCTTACAGTGGGAACAAAATGACTGAGATAACTTACAGAGAACTTTCTGCTGATGAAAATGCATATATAGGAATATGTAAGCAATACTCTTGGCTAATGTGTGTGCAGTATACAACAGCAGGAACCACTTGCCATACACAATGATGCAAATTCAGCTGCAAATTTCTTACAATACCGAAACTTGCACCTAATCGACCACTAAGTCCATTTGTTGGTTTTGGGAAATATAGAGTATATGGCTCATTATATGGTGGTGAGAGCAGCTGTGTTCATTCTGTGAAATAAATGAATCAGTTACACAGTTACTGCTCTGTTATGATGTAAGCATATTAATGTTACATATCTATTACCTATGATGCTAATAGTCAGCAATGTATGCAATAGAAATAAGCAGACAATGAAAACTTTGTGTAATACAGATAATATTACAAGATAACAAGCAAAGACTAAAATAAACATTGTGAGGAGGACAGCTTTGCCTTGGATCATTTATACTCCCAGGAGATGTCTGTGTAAGTGTAACACAACATACTGTAAAATGGAGAGTAAGTAGGAGCATATGGTGGTAGCATGACGTGATACTTAGATGTTCCCAGGAACATATGCTTGCAGCTTGTCTTCTTACTGCCCAGGTCATACTTATCTAAGTAGAGTGATCATTTCACAGGGGATGGTGACAGTAACATTAGAAATGTCTGATGTTGGTATTATGAGGAACCATCTGGTCTTAGTCTTTTTTGTGGATAATTCCTAAATTCCTGTAACTTGTAAGAATTTGGGGGATAAATGCCTGTCACTAGAAAAAAAAATTTGAATTGATTGCCAGATAGACCGACTAGAGTCTGGCATTGACTTGGTTGTAAAAGTTTAACTGAAAGGCAGGGGTGAGTTTTTAAATGTTGCAAAGGTTACTATGAAGGAAGATTCCAGTTCTATTGGTGAATGTGGTTAGTAAGGACACGGGGATTACAAAAATAATAAATAATAATAAAAAAAAAAAATGGCCTGTTTCAGCTACAGAAATGGTGATATTTGCAATATATATTATTCTATCCTATAGGGTGTAAATTTGACAACAGGGTCCTTATTTCACAATCTGTATGTTCCTTTTTTTTATTTATTTTTTTGGATTGTTTGTTCACTTGGTATCAATTGCTGAGAACGAACACAATAATAAATGGTAAATGGATAGAGAACATGCAGCTTCTCATAATTTGTTATGTTTTCATTTGCCAATAGAAGTTACCCACTCAGTCTCTCTATTTCTGTTCACAAACTGCAATAGTCCCTACTCATCAAGCATGCTACCAAGGTGTTACCCTTGACATTTAGGTGTCCTTCGTGCCCCACATGCAGTCTGATTTTTAAAGACTGTTACATACATCTTAAACACATTTCCAGAATATGGAAACATCTTGGACAAGACACTGCACTAATCATCTTTTGCATTTATTATTGCAGTGCTCTTATTGGCCTTCCACAATATAAAATTATCCTTCTACAGTTTATATTGCATGCAGTAGCTAGACTGATTTTCCTTGCAAAATGCTCTTCTAGAGCTGCTCCACTCTGTCAGTCTATACATTGGTTGCCTGCATTTTACAGAATTAAATACAAAATCCTTTTTGCTAAACCATAAGCAAGACTGCACCCACATACATACCCTCACTCATCTCAAAATATATCCCAGCTTGTTCTCTCAGATCTTCACAGGATCTGCAATTCTCTTCTACACTATATATATGCTCTGGTTCCCAGTTCCAGGACTTCTTCCAGGCTGCACCCACTCTCTGGAAGAACCTTCCTTGTCCACAAGATATCCACTGCTCTCCAGATCTCCAAGTGTTCCTTTAAAACGCCTGTCTTTAAGGCATGCTTACCAAATTCCTCAACCTACTTCTTAACCTTTGTCTACCCTATTTACAAAAACTTTGCTATCCAGTTTCTCTTTCTATTACATAATTCAAATAAACTGACACAGTTTCTATTTCCATACAAAAATTTCTACTAACACTGCTGTGTGACTACATCCTACAGAGCACTGAGTAGTTTTACCATACAGCCTGGCTGCTCCAATATGTGAGATATAGTGCTTCACATTATCCATCAATCCCAATGTCCTATAGAGTGTAAGCTGAGGAGCAGGGCCCATAACCAACCCAGTCTGTCTGTTACTACCCAGTTTTGTTTCAAAATGATTGTTAAAATTGTAAAGCGCTATGTAGTATGATGGCATAATATGAAATAAATAATATATGTGGATAACAGCCATATATTGCATAATAATTCAGTTTGATCTGAAGAATAAAATGGACTTTATGAAGATATTATTCCATTTGAATGACACAGGGATGTTTCCTCATGTCAGGTCTGAATGTCACATAGAGTTGAATGTCACATACCAGTCCACTGGCTGTTCACCTGCCATTAGACGATGCCCCATATCTGACTGTCACCATAATTAGCAGACTTAGCAAATGTTATCTCTGGGTATGGACATGTTTTGAGCTGTTAAATATTTCATAGTTTATTCTGGGATCCTCAAATGGTATTTTAAAGGAGGGAAGAACTTAGCAGAAATATTCGGTAGTGAATCATGCATTATACATGAGGCATCTCCAGATTCACAAATACTTGTTTTTCTGCCCACAATTTTAAAAAGAAAATGACGATACTGTTGTGGGACAATAGACAGACAACTAAAACAATAGAGTTCATAACAGAGGTTGTATCAGCAAGCTGGAAATACCATTCATAATACAGCGGGTCTCTTCTTCCCCCAGAAAGCTGGTTTCTACTAATCACAATGTGATGCTTTTTCTCTAGCTGGTCATAAGCAATATGTGTGTGCTAGCAGCCTGTGCTGTAGGCTCCACATCCAGTATGCAGCTCAGGAGATGCTGAAGCCTGTCAAAAAAAAAAAATAAGAGTGTGGGTTATTGGCTTTGTTTGTTAAACACTTCCCTTGGACATGAGAAATGTATGTGTACTATTAGGGGTTGCCCACAAAAATGTAACCAAATTGGGTATAAATGGGATTCGGATTACTATGGGAATACATCTACCACTGACAAATATTGCCATTGAGCCAGATCCAGAACAACGCTTGTGAGCGAATTTACGCGTGGCAGAGACATATAATCGCGTTTTGGTAAGTACTGCGCATGCGCACCATAGAAAATACGCTCCGTAACGTAGCGTAAATGTGAACGTATGGACCATTCACGTATGTGTCACGTAAATCCTTACGTGTGGGCGTGCCAATTTTACGTGAGTCTAAAATGCGTCTGAAATACGTTATGTAGGCGGGGGTTTGTATTTAAAGTGTACAGTATGGGCGTGATTAGCTGCGTAAATACGTGTTGCACATGCGTACGTGTGCGGATGACATCAGTTACGTGGGCAAAAGTTAAGGTAGGGTTTGGAAAGCGGATCTTGGACAAAATACGTACATTCAAGGGGTGTGCCGAGGGGAGTGTATAGAAGGTAAGCACACGTAAATACGCTATGCGAGTAAACGTATTGCAAGCGGAGTTCTGGATCTACCCCATTGAGTTTAGTTTTATTGTGAACATATGTATATATGTTTGTATATGACAACTTCTGTACTCAAATGCTTATATATGACCAATCAAATGTTTATTGCACATGTGTATAAATCTGCATGTTGCTTACCCAAAACTTCAATAAACATCATTTGATTAAAAAAAAAAAAAAAGGGATGCTTACCTTAACCCTCTCCTCCCTGCAGCCTTACTCTAAGACTCCCTTTCCCATAACCTAAACATAAGACTGCTTTTCCCTAACCCTAAGTCTCCCCTCCCCGCAGCCTGAAACTAAGATTCCTATCCCAGCTGCTCAACCCTAAGACTCCCCTACCCCCAGGATGACCCTAACCCTCCCCTTCCACTACTCTAACCCAAACTTTCCCCTTTGCTGACCCTAACCTTCCTTTCCCTAGAGCTTAACCCTAAAGAAGCCTTACCTTTCCGGTCAGCATACTTACTCATTCTAAAAAAATTAATTCTCAAATAGCTGCCCTTTCAAAATAGAGACAGACGAAAATGAGCGGACAAGACAGTTGTATGTAAGGGCTAAACCTAACCCTTACTTTACGATTTAAATAGGAAGTCCAGTCACATAAAGTACTCGCAGAAGTCTGCCACTCCCTGCATACTTATGACTTATGGAACCAGTTCTGTGTGTCCAGGACTTCTGTGCATAACCCCAGTACTGCTCTTGTGCAGTATGAATGGAACAGCATCCAGTATTTATTTATATTACAGCTTATAGGGACTTATTCCCTGAACATTACCAGCCTCCTGATATTGTTAATGGTAAAAAGCCAAGTATCTATCTATTTAGGGTTTTAATCTTGCTTGAAGCAATGTCTTAATGCATTTTCCCTCCTATGGTGTAATAAATGAATGATAGAGACTCGTTCCAAAATCGCCAAAGGGGTCAAATATTCTGCTGACAACAAGAGATTTATTACTGTGTGACATCACATCCAAAATATGTGTTTCTGTTCTCTTTTATTTGCAATTTAGTGATTGGATGACACAATATATAAAGATAGAAATTCACTGAGTCTCCTGGACGCACAAAAGTATAATAATAAAAAACCTCACGTATTCCAAGAGAACATATCACTTATTCGTAGACTATATGTGTCATTCTTAAAGTCCCAACTCCTGCTCTCTACCCCATGGAGAGCCTTGGGCCTTTCATAAATTGATAGACCACATCACTTCCATATAGCGCTTATTAGATGTAACAGTCATAGGGGTAAATCCAGACCTAAGTGCTAGTTACGTTAGAATGTGTAGCGTATTTACGCTAGCGTAGTTTCTATGCACTCACTCGTACGTACTTTACGCTGCCGGAACCCTACCTTTACTTTTCCTAGGGTATGTAGTGAATCTACGTATGTGACGGCCTAACCCTGCCCATACTGTAGGATTTAAATGCCTGCCCCGCCTACCTAATGTAATTACGTGTGTCGTATTGCTGCCCCCGCCCCTTCGTTTGCATTTATGCTAATGGCTCGTACGTTCAGCTCTATGTCTCATAACATCTGCCACGTGCATGTGCAGTAAATACCAATCGCCGAATTTACGTCTTTGGCTAGCGTACTTAGTTTAGGATCTGGCCCATAGTTCATAATACTAACAAGTCTGGAACATTCATACAAAATCATGTTCAGAGCTATAATACGTATTTATATCATGTACATGTTTATACATAGAAGACTGTATTTTGTTTACAGGCTAGAATGGAATTCATTCCCTTCTATTGATTCCTATCTATTTGCTGGTACTTAAGGCTTTTTGGAGTTCACCTAGCCCTCACAATAGTGCACTATCTTACACAATATATCAGCGGTGGCCACCTTCCTTATTCATGCATCCTGTGGCGTGGTAAGTGACACATGAAATTAGCCACATGAAATTTAGAAATGGCAATAACCTCCATAAATTGTAAATAAATCACATAAAAGCCCGCATAATTTGTGGCCTCATCACATAATAGTCCCCAAACGTAGTGACCCCATCACTTTTGAAATTGAGGAGTGTTGTTCCCCACTCCCAGTTTTCAAAATTACCGTGTTTTTAAAGCAATCCCTCAGAGAATTTTTTACTTGATGCAGGGCTCAATAAACCATGTACCAGGTCACCATGGCGACCCAAAGTTATGACCTGGTACCTTAAGTGATGCTGAGGGATGACTCATGAAGGTGAAACTGGGAAAGAAGTTCCCAACAGCGTGATGCCGAAAATATTCAGCTTTGCGCTGCTGGGAGCTTCTCTGCTGAAATGAGCGTCAGCATCGCACTTTCTTCTCCCTTCCGAACTGACTGGGAAATCAATTGATTCTGCTTCAAAGAGGCACGGTGCTCTAAATGGGAAGTATCCCCTACCCATTCCCTAATCCGAACCCTAACCCTCCCCTTCTATTACCCTAACCCTAACCCTCCCTTCCCTGCAGCCTGACCCTAACCTTCCCTTTCCCACAGCCTGATCCTAACCTGCTGTGGGAAAGGGAAGGTTAGGGTCCTCGCAGCCTGACACTAACCCTAACCCTCCCCTTCCACGGCCCTAAATCACCTCTCCTGCGGCGGGTCCGGTGGTGCTTCCTGCGGCCGGGTCCGGTGCCACTTCTGAAAATAAATGGGTGAGTATGCTGATCGGCATACTTACCCATTCAGAAAAAAAAATATGTCTGCTATTTGTAATAGAGACAGCTGAAAAAGACCTTTCAGCGGATAGCGGGGCTTCATTGTGGGGACTCCCACCGTTGCTTACATACCTGGGCTATTGCGAAGATGTGCTCCATCTCTGTGAATGTTACTTAGTTATGGTGTTATTAAGCCTCAGAACCTTCACAAAGTTGTTTTTTTTTTGTCTGTCAGTGAATTCCCTGTGATCTACCAGTAGATTGCAGTCAGACATGGCAAATTGGCTATTCCTCCCATATATAAAACAATAACTTCAAATATCTCCCAATTTCAGCTGTAATATGTTCGAGTGTTTGTGTGAATAATATTTAATGTATGGTACTGTTTGAAACATATTTTAAAAGTGGAGTGCCAAAATTGTTTCTGTTATATGTAGTAGTAGCTGAAGATAATTGGCAGATTAATCCACCGTCACACTCTCCTTCATCTTCCGCCATCTCTTATTTGAAACCACTCTCTCCCTTCTCCTTTGTTGCTCTCTGCCCTATTTCTTCTCTCTGTGTTTCTTGTTTGTCTGCCCCCACCGCTTAGTGTGTAAGCTCTTGTGAACAGGGCCTTCCATCCTATTGTTCGTATTATTTTCATGTTACTCACCTTGTTTATAATTTTTTGTCAAGTCTGTTACCTGTATAGCAATTCAGACCCTTTGTGGCACCTTATAAAAATATAATAATAATTAATAATAATTTGCACATGCTTTCATAATACACGTACCAGTAATGAGGGAGCCTATGTAATCCCCTAATAAGGATCTGCTGTTCCTTTTGTTACTATTGGCTGTTATAACTGAGTCTTAGTTATGGACATAGGGCCTGATCCAGACCTACGCTCGGATGCGATTTTACGCTGATCGTAAACGTAAAAATTGCCATATGTACTTGGGGCAGATGTTACACTCATTTTACGCGCTAAAAATCTTACCGTATTGGCCTTATTCGTAACCGCTTCGTATTACCGATCATGGGGGTGTGCCTGCCATACGAAAGCCGTAACCACGCACCGAGGGCAGGGTGAGGCATTTAAATCATACGCAATGAACGTATGGACGGCCGCGGGTACAAACACAAAAGTTAAGGTAGGGTTTGCCGAGCGTATGGATGGTAAACTAGGTACGGGCAAGGGGAGTGCCTATTGCCGTGCATCGGTGGTACGTTCGGCGTTAACACGCTACGCAGACGAGCGTAGGTCTGGATCAGGCCCATAGTGTTAGGAATTTTAAATAAAACTCAGATATTGATACCATATACCCCATCATGGGACACATTCTTAGTGAGAGATACCAGACCCGTGTCCAGGGACTGCTTTATATGCATAAATGATAGTTTACAGAAAAGAAAACACATTATGTTATCTTTCATTTTTGTACCAGGATCTGTTATGTGTCAATTTAAGAGATTAATAGCTCAGACTAAGTGTTTGTGCTCTGAAAACAAAGTGTATTATCAAGTGGCACTTATTAGATTTGTTTTGGGATTAATTAAATATATGGGCAGTCAGTAATCCAGGAAAAATGAAGCCTTGTGGATGGATGGGACAAACCTGCCATACGTATCTAATTTGTTTACTTCAATCATGGTGTCTGTGATACAGCCTCAAACTTAAGAGACTTGTCACTCGATCAGGTTATGAGTTAAGTTGTATAATGAGCTATGAATTCCCAAGTTTCCAGAGAAATGATTGCTGTAGAATCATATTACCAGCATTAGATTGGGATCTCCACTCTCTTTTTAGGATTATAAAGATTGGAAACATGTGTCACTATCCTAGACCCTTGTCACTATTTGTTGCAGTTTGATGCGTGTAAAAGCCTGGTATGTTTTGCTGAAAGTACAAGGACCTTTGTTGTTTGTGAAATACAGTGCCATGGACCTATGTATTTTAATCTATGGCCAGAAGACTGATGTTGTCTTATGTGATGGTGACCCATATGTTAATTCAGCTGAAGATGACTAGCTGTTTTTCATTGGTTGGTTAGCTGCATGTTCTAAGATGTCTTATTAGCTGCTGTACTACAGACATTTTTCTTAGTATGTAATGGTGAGTATGTGTTTTGCATTTATGTTGTAGATGTGGTGTGCTGTAGACCAGTGCTCCGCAACCGGTGTGCAGCGGCACACCAGTGTTTCCCGGAGAAGGTTGCTGAGTGTGCCGCAGGCCTGCCACCCCCATGACTCGGCCCACTCTGATTTAAATGGTTTTTTTATTTATTTAATAAATAAATAAAAAACTTACCTTCCGGCGGCAGCACCAGGCTTCCTCCTTCCCTCACACCTCCTGTTCTAACTGCGCGTCGGCCGAGCGTGACGTCATCACGCCGGCGTTCATAGCGAGGGGCGCAGAGAGGAGCTCAGGGGGAGCCAGAAGAAAGAAAATTCATCAGAATACAGAAGATACAAGAATAGAGAAGAGCAAATAAAAGGTAAGTAAAGGTGCAGAGGGGGCAGTGTGTGTATGAGGAAGGGACACAGTGAGTGTGCATGAGGAAGGGACACTTTGTGTGTGTGTGAGATGAAGGGGGCACAGTTTGTTTGTTTGTGTGTGTGTGTATGATGAAGGGGCACTGTGTGTGTGTATAAAGAAGGGGCACAGTGTGTGTGTGTGTGTGTGTGTGGTGAAAAGGCAGTGTGTGTGTGTGTGTGTGTGTGTGTGTGTGTGTATATATATGATGAAGGGGGCACAGTGTGTGTATAATAAAGGGGCACAGTGTGTGTGTGTGTGTGTGGTGAAGGGGCACAGTGTGTGTGTGTGTATATGATGAAGGGGGCACTGTGAGTGTGCTGAAGGGGTAACAGTTGAAGTAGCATGGTGTGGGTGATGAAGGGGTAACAGTTGAAGGGGCACAGTGTGTGTGATGAAGGGGCAACAGTTGAAGGGCACAGTGTGATAATCAAGGGGGTATTCTGGGAAGGGCTTAGGTGTGCCGAGGGTAAAAAAAAAAGGTTGAGGAGAACTGCTGTAGACTATTGTAGCTGACCAGGTTACACCAGCCATTCCACATTCACATGTACACACTTGTATTACGTTCTTTATGTATCTTATTAAGCCTTCAGAACAAGAACCTCTGGCAGATATTTTGAGCATACTGTGCCACAACAGTGGTCAAATCTGCTGTGCAAAACAACCAACCAGATGACGGTGTTACTAGACAAGTGGCCAGAAGCTGTGTGATCCATAGGCAGTATGCAGTCTAGGCACCGGACACCTTGTGACTGAAGGAATGAAACTTTTCAGCAATAAGGTAGATTGGTCAGTGCACCCACATTTGACCCAATTTATGGGCAAGAGAACAGCTTCACCTCTAGCCAGGAATGGAAGAAATATTGGCTGCATGTAACACACAAACGCACAAATATTTAACACCTTTTTTTTTTTTTCACACTGTGCTTTCAGATTATCTACAAACGCACAGCCCTTAACCTTACTTCTGTAAGCAGTCTAAATTTAGAGCCTCCACAGAGCAACTTCATTAACAATTAACATGAGGAAGAATTACACCTTTTAACTGTCTGAGTCTATAATACTGTATTTCAGTCATAATATGTTGGCCTTTGTTATTGCCATGAATGTAGCTTTTGTAAGTGTTTGGGGAAAATATTCTGCTGTAATAAATGAATTAGAAATGAAGTGACTGAAGGAGCACAGGGTTACAGGGTGGTCCCACATGGCAGGACTATGGAGACATCCTCAGTTACTTATAAAGGGATCACTGCACAGGTCAGGTCTTATACCCAGTCTGCTGGGAAGTGTAGAGCACCAACAGCTTATAATGAGCTGAGCGGAAATCCAGCAGGACAGTTGCATACTTCAAATACTTTACATTAAGATCTCAGAATCTCTGTCTCATTATCAGACTGTTTGGCGGTAACACAGAATGAACTGAATGTTTACTAATGGTCATGTAAGTGTCAGTGGGAAGCAGGATATCGGCTGATAAAATGTCCAGCGGTTTATGTTACAGGAGAACATGACATCCGCTTTGTTGCTGAACTTTCGATGAATCAGATTGGGATGCATGACAACTTTTCCCATCCATTGAACCATTACCCAGATCATATAAGATCCCACACTGGACGCCAAACTTCATGGAGCCATGAATATAGACTCTACGAAGATATCCCTGGTGCCATTATCTCTCTGCCGGTCATTCCGTCTTCATTTCCTGCAGAAACAAATGATCTCATGTAAGCCTCATCACATACATGAAGTGCAGAAGATGAAGGAAGGGCGTGTTATAGTGCTGTGGATTCCAGATAATTATATAGTATTATTATAATGTTATCATATAGGGAGCAGACCTTTTCTTGGCCTAGAGACCTTTTATTGACTTATAAAAATTAGATAAGGATTTAAAAAAAAAAAAACATTAAAAAAACCTGAATTATTCAGATAACTTAAGTGCAAAGAATGCAAAAGCATCATATAATGACATACTGGATGCTAGTACTTGGACTGTACATATTACATATACATCCCATTGTCTCTTGAGAGTTGGATAGTAATTGCTTTATCATTTCAGTATCTATGATATATATATATATGATACTTTACAGATTCAGTTACATAGGGATAAGTTTCATTTATTACAAAAATCCAGGATAATCTTGCATGAAATATCTGTATCTGCCGAACAAATCTCAGCTGCAAAAGATGGCTGATAAAACACATGGAGAAACCTGAATAACCTATTAACCTCAGTGAGCAGTATCTATTATGACACAAGGCCTGCAATTGCCTGTTTTTAATGTGGGACACTGCCCAGAACTATAGGATCACACATCAGTTCCTGACAAATCTGGCCTCACTCTGAAAGATGGAAAGTTTTTCTTTCAGTTGATAACAGCGTATCCATCATTTAATTGATGGATTGCGCATGGAATTCTGCATTGGACAAATGCCATCCAATGCAGAATTCCTTTGTACTGCACATGTACATGTAGGTCATGTACGGAAATCACCTCTCTTTATTAAATGTGGATCCAGCCCACGGTAACCTGTTGCTGCTGTGTATTTTTTTTTACTTATTCTGCTCAATGTCATTTGTGGTAAAGATAACTTAGCTAAACAAAAGTACACAAACCATCTTGCTGTAATGGCATGTACCCGGAAAGACTTTGATATATTCACTTTTAAATGTAAACATGAAATTTTTGTGCATTTTAAACATAGTTTACATTGATGTGGTGAATTTAATAAACTGGAAAGGGAAACAGCGACCTTGGCATGTGTAAACCTTGTGTACATTGTCAGTCAGTAATTCGTCCTACACTCACTTATTCTGCAGAATTTACAAATCACTAAATTTCTTGTGGCCAGTAACAATGGGCCTGATCCAGACCTACGACCGGGAGCAATTTTAGGTTTTCCTTAAGCGTTAAAGCGGTCATTTGTACTTATTGCGCATGCGTGGGGAAGATGTTACGCAACAAAACACTGAGCGTATGGGCCTTGAGCGTACCAGCTTCGTAACTCCGTAATTACGCTTCGAGGGCGGGGGTGAGGTATTTAAATCGTACAGTATGGGTGTGCTAAGCGTCGTTACTACGCAAGGAGCCTACGACCACCCGCGGTTACACTCAGAAAAGTTAGGGTAGGGTTTGGTCGGCGTAAGACGGCTTAAATACGGACGATCGAGGGGAGTGCCTAGGGGAGTGCTTCGTAGGCACGCTGGCGTAAATACGCTACGCACAAGGGCGTTTCATGAGCGTAGGTCTGGATCAGGCCCAATGTTTCTATGCTAGCTCTAGAGATCTCCCCATAGATTAGCAATAATATGCAAGTCCGGCGGACTTTGACGTCTATCCCAAAATGTGATATTTAATTCATTAGGATTTTGTGACAGGTGTTTTAGATCATATTATTGGCATATGCAGTCTAAAAAATATTTCCAGATTCACTGTTTTAGCCTAAAGTTCTAAAGGCTATTAGTGGAAAACTTATGATCCTTTTGGAGAATGTGTGAGCATTACACTCGTTATTCAGAGAGCGATCTCCAAAACTTTCTGACCAATATTACTTTGTGAAACACAAAGTTTCAATATTGTAATAACTAAGAAAATATGTGAATTAGAACCATACTGCTATGATGCATATCTCCTTTAGGTGTACAGTATAAGGAGTATTATGCCTATGGGGCAGAATATTATTTTAAGCTGATGGACGTCCACAAACTTTACTTATAAGAAGATTTTATAAGATGGGGAGCCTTTATTATTCCTCTTGTTTAATTAAAAATTCTAAATTAACAATAAATTAGATTCATTCATGATACATTTTGAACTATCTGATTACATCCAGGATATAACACTTTTATTCCTGTTAGTTTTGGTGGAGGAATTTTAAGCTGTTGTATGAACTGAAAATACTTTTCAGGTTTCTGTACCACTCCATCCTGCTGGATGCTGGAGAAGGTCACCAGACGCCAGAAAGATTTCAGGTTCAGGAAAGATCCCATAAAAGTGTAAATGTTCTAATCTATATGAGTCATCACTTCCATACATGTCATCTAAAGGGTTGTCGATTTATTAATGGCAAAAGATTGACATCTTTTATTTTCTTGGTGTCCAGAAACTTTGCCCGATCAGATGGCATTTTACTGGCATGGATGATTTTTTAGCTGTCACCAAGTTCTTAATCATGTGGTTTGAAAGTTAATCACTGGTGGCTTGTTTGTGTTTGACTGAGAGGTTCTTTATCTTCTCTAACAAGAGTATACTTTTTCTGTGCTAATACTGACCTGTGATGTCATGTCCCTATATATTAACTGCTACAGATGTGGTTCTGTGTCCTCATAGACTGATATAGGTCTGAATCCAGAACAACGTCTGTCGCCCATAATATGTCTGTCAGATGCCGAAAATAGCTACTGTGCATGTGTAGTAACTAATTTACGTAATCTACGTATCGTTTCGTTACGTCGATTAAGACTGCATATACGCAATCTACGTAACAAAGCAATACGTAGATTACGTAAATTAGTTACTACACATGCACAGTAGCTATTTTATGGCATCTGACGGACGTATTATGGGCGACGGACGTTGTTCTGGATCCAGCCCATAGTTACTGCTTTGTGATGTCATATCATCATACAATTGCTGCACTATAATGTCATATCCTTGTATAGTTACTACTCTGTAATTGTAATACTCTTATCTTACATAGTTACTTTTCTGTGATGTCATACTTTTTTATAGTTACTACCTTGTGATGTCATATACTTTTATATTTACTATTCTCTGATGTCATATCCTGTTATAGTTACTACTCTGTTTTAGTCACTACTCTACTATGTCATATCTCTGTATAGTTACTGCTTTGTGATGTCATACCCTTTTGTAGTTACTATTCCGTGATGACATACCCTTTTATAGTTACTCTGAGATGTCACATCCTGTAGTTATTACTTATTGAGAGTTGTGTACAACATTAGATAAAAGTTAAGACATTCCATGCATTGCACAGGCATTGTGGTGTCAGACAGATGACAGTACCACAGACACAATGACCTTGCCTCCCATCTCTTTTGTTGGATGACGGCTTGCACTGCTTTCATTGGGTGGTTGTAGGAGATGTAGTATAACAGCCATGAAACCTGGATAACACGTGTATCCATAAGAATCTCATATTTTCACTTTGAGATCACCATGCTATGGTGTTTGTTGTTCCTCATTTGGAAACTTAGTTGATACCAATATAGCATTGTTTATTGATATTACTCTCTCTGTAATATTAATTACAAAATTATGGGCTAGAGGTTAGGACTGTTTTGTGTGAAGACATTTGTTTATTGTCCATGTCTAGGAACACCTCATCGTATTCTTCCCATCACAGTCACACAGAGTTAGCGATGCAGCTGCCCGTGCATTCATACTGATTATTACAGGAAGGAGGGTTTCATGGTGAGAGATTCTGGCACAGTTTATAAGTTTTCAGGTGAAGCTGTGATGTCCAGATGTTCAGCGTCAGATTTCCCTTGCACAAAACACCATTTACAGGAATCAGAGACCTGGTAACTTCATCTAACCCAGGGCATTGCCACACGAAGCCAGGAACATTCCCATAATCCTACACTGTTATGTTCCAGTCATTTACAGAAAGAATGGACCAAGCATGACTTCCTTTACATGTGTTGCTTGAGGCTATGTTTTCTTTATTATTCTAACACATGAATAGTTCCTTATAGTGATTGTGGGATCTACTATTGTTTTATGCCAGTTTTTCATAAAGAGATTTACGCAGTAGCTGGGGAGTCACTTACTAAATAATCTGTGGCAATAAGTTATCAGTCATATGCAATGAAGCTCTTGAGTGACAATGGGCCTGAGCCAGAGCTACGATGTTACACTGAGCGCTGTAGCGCTCAGCGTAACATCGCTGCTCTCCCCCTGTGCGGGCGTATGGCCCCTTCCTTACGCCGGCTGAAGGCTACCCTAACTTCAGCCGGCGTAAGGA
>WWET01000061.1:300214-316635 GCA_011038615.1 Limnodynastes dumerilii | reverse complement strand
TCCCTACATAATTATGATGTGACTATTCCCAAAGTCTACTGACTGACTGGAATGTGTGTGAATTTTGTAGTCGCTACAATAATGGGCAGAAAGTAATAAATCTCTATACATGATGATAGTCAGTGTATAAAATGTTTGAAGGAATGTTAAAAATATAGCTATATGTCTGACATAAAAATTCTATTTTATGTAAGAAAAAAGTTACTGCATGGTCTTTTATAGAAAGCGTTCATCACCCTTAATTCATTTTCTAACATCAGTAACCTACTCTACTCACCAGCCATAATCCACCTCTCATGAATTATACATCATGCCTGATCACCAACTATAATCCAATACTTTACCAAAACCCGACCACAAGCCATGTCTTGTCCAATAACCTTCCTAACATCCTTACAGAAACTTATGAGCCCTGTCTACTCATTGCGTACTGTTCACTGTATAGGTTATAGTGTTTCCTTCCGAGTACTGAGTCTAACATCAGTGGTAGGGAAAAGTAGGGAAGAATCATCAAACTACCGACCAGTGAGTCTAACAGTAGTAGGGAAAGTAACAGAAACACTTTTAAAGGAACAAATTGTACAGTTTCTTAAATCTAGTAACTTACATGATCCTAAGCAGCATGGATTCACTGGTGGAAGATCATGACTGGGTCAGTAAAGTATTAGATAAGGGGGGAACTGTAGACATAGCTTATCTAGATTTTAGTAAAGCTTTTGACACTGTGACACATCACAGACTGTTAAATAAGATGGAAACTTTAGGGTTGGACTTAAAGCTAGTTGCATGGATACAATCTTGATTACAGGATGATGGGGATGGTAAGGTAACCAGTGGAGTACCCCAGGGTTCTGTACTTGAACCAGTGTTATTTAATATCTTTATAGGTGATATTGCCTGTGGTATTGAGGGGAAAATATGCCCTTTTGCAGATGACACAGATAGATATGTAACAGGGTAGACATGCCAGGAGGGGTACACAAAATGAGGGATGATCTAGGTAAACTGGAGGAATGGTCAAGAGTGTGGCAACTGCAGTTTAATGCCAAAAAATGCAAAATCATGGACTTGGGGAACAACAACCCAAAAGCTCAATATTTCCTTAATGGCATTACATTAGAATCTACCGAGGAGGAAAGGGATCTAGGAGTCATTATTTCATGTGACTTAAAGGTAGCAATGAGCAACGTAACAAAGCAATGAGGAAGGCAAGACAGATGCTTGGTTGCATAGGGAGAGGAATTAGTAGCAGAAAGAGAGAAGTAGTGATGCCCCTTTATAAATCATTGGTACGTCCTCACCTAGAATACTGTGTTCTGGAGGCCATGGGCCGTATTCAGAGAACTGCATTATCGGCGACTTCCGTGCGTATTTTTAAGTATGTTTAAACTGCGCATGCGTAGTAACTTTTTATACGCAGTCAACATAGACTATACGCGCGGAAGTGCCAAGCGGACGGACTTGGGAATCGGACGTAGGAAATTCCACACGGAACTCCAACGGGAAAATACGCACGGAGGAATTTACATAGAAATGGGTGGGGGGAGGCATTTAAATGAAGGGAAGTGGGCGCGATTACTGAGATACGCGCGGACGGAGGACGCATACGCTCCTAAATGGCAGCGGAGAGTTAGGGCTAATCTATGGAGGCGGAAGTCTCCAAGAGGACGGATTGGCAAGGGGAGTAACTGGGGTTTTGGTGTGTGTAACTCGCTCCGTCCCTGCGTATATTTGCACTCTGATCGCAGCACAGAAGTCTGAATACGGCCCCATATCCCAGAAAGACAAAAATACATTAGAGAATAGAGCAACTAAAATGGTCCATGGCCTGTGTCACAAAACATACCAAGAAAGGCTAGAGGAACTAAACATGTATAGTTCGGAGCAGAGAAGCGAGAGGGGGGATATGATAGCAGCTTTCACATATATGAAGGGTTGTGACCTGTTAGAGGAAGATGGCATTTTTCAAAGGAAGAGGTGTAACAGAACACGAGTGCATGAATATAAACTGGAGGGTGGTAGATTCAGAGGAAATGTGCGGACAAATTACTTCACTGAAAGGGTTATATATAAGTGGAATATTCTCCCATCTGAGGTGGTTGAGGTAACACAGTAGAACAGTGTAAACATGCTTGGGATACATTTAAATCTCAAACTAAATTGAGGGTAAATAGGGACTAGGGTCAGTATAGTTTTAAATAAACAACTAGGCAGACTGGATGGGTCATGTGGCTTTTATCTGCCGTCACTTTCTATGATTCTATTGGTTACAAGAGTAAAACCTTAAACATATAGGAGAATTTTATTTGGACTTTTTCACTGAGAAATAAAAAAAATTTAATTAAAATCTTCTTTTATATTTACTCCAGTGCAGATGTTGTGGAATTAAGTCTTCACATGGGGGTCTACCCACCATGCATATGAGATTTGCATGGTGGGGGGCATAGGTATTTAAATTATACAGTAACATTTTTTTTGCTGTTATTTTTCATGTGGATTAGCCATCCTTTAAGAGCAGCTTTACTGTTCAATTGCCACAGCTAATACATTGACACTTGTAAGCGCCAATTAAGCCTATTTGTGTGTTTTTACTTTTATACAGTAAGGATTTGGCTAAGCCCTTACTTACAACCCAGTATGCTTTTCCCCAAAAGCTTTCTCTCTTCCTCTGATTTAATACATCAAGAACATTAATTAAGAAAAAGTTCATTTTCTTCAGTCATCGTTTTCACAAAAACCTTTATTTGTTCCTCGGCCACACAGCTTTTTGCCTTGTGGGCTTGTTTATTTAACTTCACAACTTGTTTTTATATATTTTCTAGGATTCAGGGACACGGTTATTTAGGTTTGGGGAATGTTCTAATATGAAATGAAGCTTAATAATCAAGCTGATAGCACTATTATTTTCAGCAAATTGTAATTCTTATAATCAAACATTTACACGTCGTTCTTCTGGATTCTACCAGGTCTAATTTTGAAAACATACATTAATTCAGGGACCCAGATCATTCCACTATGGCAAGAATAACAGCTTCAACAATAATGTAAACAACACTACAATGTTGGCTGTATCATTGCCGAAATCGCTAAAAGTAGTACAGTCATAAATAAATTTCCATTCCTTACCTTGTCTCCTGATCTCACTCACTCTTTCCTCTCTCCTGTCCCTGCTATCTCCATACTTTCTCTTCCACTCTGTCCAAACTTTCTCCTCTGCTTCATCCCTGTTTTCCCAACCTCTCTGTCCCTGTGCTCTCTCTCCCTCTCTGTCAACACTCTCTCCCCCTCCCTATCTCCACTCTCTCCTCTTCTCAGCCCCCATTCTCTACTCCTCTCTGTCCCCGCTCCCTTATTCTCTCTGTCCCTGCTCTATCCCCCTCTCTGTCCCCGCTCCCTTATTCTCTCTGTCCCTGTTCTATCCTACTCTCTGTCACGCCAACATACTACATCAGACTTTTCTAGAGACCCAACTCTCATTCCCCTCTCCTCAGCTGCACATGCATTGGTGCACAGTTAATACTGTCCTTTATGGGTTACAAATATAAACGTCATATTAAGGTCATAAGGATGATTTCATACAAGCAAAAAAGACCCACACTTGTTACGTTTGTTTAAAAGAAATCTTTGTGTATTATACATTCCATTGAGCCTTTACAGGCAACCACGTTTATCTCTTATCACATGCAAGACTGCAAATAGCTTTCTTCACATTATAAGATTGCTGCAGCCTGTTGCGAGTTTCATCAGGGGCAGAGGGCAGAGCAATTGCCCACAACTTCACATATGCAAGAAGTTTGCTTGGTTTTCCTTTATTATCTCTTATTCATTAAACACTGAGGCAGTGAGGAACTGCAGACATCTGCCATAACTATGGATGTTTATGATCCAAAGTGATGGACAGGCTGTAAGGATGTGTTTTCCAAGAACTTCCTAGATATTATCCAGTGCTGGCAATGTCACCGATAATATGAGCACATCAGAGAGGTCATCACTTTTCAAAGCTTATCTCACTGTGCGGCATCTAACAACCTTCAATCCTCAAACGCAGACATCAATCTCTGCAAAGGAAAGAAAACATTTCATAAATATCTTTCCGAACAGATTGAGACTGACGATACCCAGCTGTCTTCTCAGTATCTTTTTTATTACATACTTATCACCTTGAAGTCAGACCCTAAATATTACTTCATCAGACTCCTCTGAACTGTTCTGGAGATAACACTGTCAACATAGTGAAGACACACCATTGTTTTTATGGATTGGTATATTTGTCATGTTTATTATTTTTTGTATGACATATTGAGTTACTTAAACATTTTCTGTGTAACCTCTACAATATCTGTGAATTTCTGATTCACATTACTGCATCTCCATGCGTGCAGAATAAGGGATCGTATATAAGATCTAAACCCAGTCTTTACTGTACCATTTACATGTGAAAGGCCACTCATCATGTGTATCTCGTACATAGATTGGCTGTGTTCCATTGTGAAAGAATAGGTAATGTACGTGCGCTGACTTACATATGTAGCGGGTGTACTTCAGCTCTTTCTATTAAATCTGGATCCGGGCCCGTTGTAAAGATGACAACATCAGAAGCAGATTGCGCAGACACAAAAGCAGGAACAAGTAAGATGGTGACTGTATATTCAAATTTAGCATTTTTGTGTAATGTACATTATAACAATAAAAAAAACTTCTAAATATAAATTATAATGGGAAAAGTTTAATTATGTCAATGGGTGAACACTTTCAATAGACCTTATGGTAATAGTTTATATTGGACACCTACAAAATACAAATACCAATGCTGTCCAGAGCGCAGGGTGGATGACAGATAATGGGGTAGATCCAGAACTACGTTTACAATACGTTTCCTTGCGTAGCGTATTTACGCGTGCGTACCTTCTATACACTCCCCTTGTCACACCCCTTGAATGTACGTATTTTGACCAAGATCCGCTTTCCAAACCCTACCTTAACTTTTAGCCACGTAACCGATGTGATCCGCTCACGTACGTATGGGCAACGCGGATTTACGCAGCTAAGCACGCCCATACTCTACACTTTAAATACAAACCCCCGCCTATATAACGTATTTCAGACGTATTTTTGGCACACCCACACGTAAGTATTTACGTGACACATACGTGAATGGTCCATACGTTCACATTTACGCTATGTTACGGAGCGTATTTTCTATGGTGCGCATGCGCAATACTTACCAAAACACGATTTTACGTCTCCGCCATGCGTAAATTCGCTCACAAGCGTTGTTCTGGATCTGGCCCAATGTGTTTAGAGAGAGCGAGAGAGAGGAAAAAAAAAAAAAAAAAGAGAAAAGAAAAGTTGGTGGTATGAAAAGCTGATGATTATTTTGCGTTGTCAGTCTCTTTACTTGTTGTTAAGTAACTGGGTGGTAACGTTAAGTTTTGCATTTGTTGGTTGAAGAATTCTGAATGTGTGACACAGGTAGGAAAAGTTTTATCCTCTCATAGCCGTTTATACAATAGGGTAGAGATTGTGAATCACTGGGAAATATAAATTGCTGCTTGAGAGGGAAAAAATAACTAGTTTAATACTGTTACTTTTGACACAAGTGGAGAGATTATTAATTGAAGACAAAATATCATAATATGATTTTATACTAATGCAATGTTATTCTACTTTTCTGTGTGCATGAATAGATTAAGCTTAATCATCAATTTAGGAATTCTAACCATCCACAGATCCAGCTAAATACAGCGTGATAAATTAAATGTGATATCTTACTAATCAATACTTGATGCTATGCTGCTTTATAGGTTAGTTATATCTGCAGTGAGGCAATGTAAGGGCTAGCTCAGGACCTGTAATTAAGATCTATTATATTTGCTACAGGGTATATAAATGGTTCTCATTTAATATCCTGTCCTGGCCGCATCCCCTGGGGAAGGCGTTACATTATCCTGGAAAGCTGAAATAACAATTCACTAATTCCATAATTCTCAAGATTTCAGTCACCACAGGGATCAAAATGAAATTGTTTTTCTTTGAGGGATAATCTGGTAGGAAGTGGCTGACTGGTTGAAGTTATTATGTCATTATGCGTGTGATGTCAGGATATCTCTACAAAATATAAAAGGTACAGTACAGATCAAGCAAAGTAAGGTTCGGTACAGATAAAGCATTGTGAGGTATGGTATAGATAAAGTGATGTGGAGTACAGATAAACTAATGAGGAGTACAGATAAAATGATGTGAGTACAGCACATATAAAGCAATGTGATGTGGAGTACAGTACAGATAGTGTGTGACTGTAAATATAATGCAATGTAGGGTATGGTACAAATAAAGGGGTGTGAGGTACAGTACAGATAAAACGGTATTATTTACTTATTAACAGGTTTTTATATAGTGTTATCAGAGGACATAGCGCTTTACAGAGAATATTCACATTCACATCAGTCCCTGTCCCAGTGGAGCCACATACTAAGGTCCCTAACACACACACACACACACACACACACACACATCAGGATTAATTAAATTAGCAGCCAATTACCCTACCAGCATGTGTTTGGAATGTGGGAGGAAACTGGAGCATCCGGAGGAAACCCACGCAGGCACAGGGAGAACATACAAACTCCACACAGATAAGGCCTTGTTGAACTTGTCGAGACACAAGGGCTACTCACTGAGCCACCGTGCTACGTGGTATAATAAGAGAAACATGAGTGCACTGCAATAAGGCAGTGTGTGAGAATTAGGAACGTGAGGTAGAAAGCACAATCTAGAAGAAGAAGGATTAAATAGAGCACAGATACCGTTCTTGTCCATTACATGAAAATACAGTCATTTATTATTGGATTAGGATGAACATAGGTTGGAGATGGAGACAAAAAGACATTTAAGAAAGCTTTCCGTACAGATTTTGTGATTCAGAGGTCCGCGACATGTAGGAGAGCTCTTCTACATACGGATAGTGAATCCACATACAGGACCCCTACCTTAAGTATCCCGCATGGATACCCTTACATGCTGGATAGTGAATCATACATAATAGCTTAGCCAAGCTCATATTGTACGATTTGCATGCCTCTGCCCACCCCCCTTGCGTATCTCCAATGCATGACCCCCGTACTGGATTACAGCATTGGTCGATGTCCATACGTAATGTGCAGAAGTCGGCACACTTACTTAAGTGTCAATTAGGTCCAAAGTCTCCAGAATGCCACAATCTGCCTCACATATGCAATCCAAGTCATATAGGCCCCATCACATGTTATAAATATGCCAGTAAATTGCTTTTTGATGTTTTCTGTATTTTGCGGTATGTAGGATGTGTAAATGTTTCTGAATTGCTGTATGTGGGATGTGTAAATGTTTCTGTATGTGTTCTGACTGGTGTGTGACATGTGCGTATGTCTGTAATTGTATACATTCTACAGATCTGAGCTGTGTCATTTCATATACAGTTCTCACTATATCCACTGTTGAAGCAACATTAAAAAGAAAATTAATTAGCTGCAAAGTAATTTCTCAGATATAGCCCCTTTGACTAAGACTTTCACCAGTCTCTAGGTTTAATATATTATATCCCACGGCCTGCCACTTGTAACAGGAATATGGGTCTCGAGCCCCTGACCGCTGACCTGTTAGGTTGTACTAGTTTCCATGGCTTATGACTTATCTCTATAATATATTTCCTAGCAAATTAATTTCATTGGGCCTAATCCAGACCTACGCTCATGAAACGCTCATGTGTGTTGCGTATTTACGGCAGCACTTCTATGATGCAGTCCCCTTGCTCGTACTTAGGTTTGCCTTCTTATGCCCAGCAAACCCTACCCTAATTTTTCTGATCGTAACCGCGGACGTCCGTAAGCTCATTTCGTAGTTACAACGCCTCCTCGACCGTATTTACGAAGGTGTTTCGATCAAGGCTCATATGCTCAGAATTTCGGAGCATAACATGAGCGTAACCTCTGCCCCGCGCATGCGCAGTAAGAACAAATGGATGTTTTTACGCTTACGCCTGTCGTAAAAACGCACCTGAGCGTAGGTCTGGATTAGGCCCATTGTGTACATAAGTTGCAGCAATTTCTGGATCAGGCTGCTAGTATCAGTGGCTGTGTGGACACTCCTTGACCATGATTTATAAAAGTAAAATATGATTTTTAAAAGTAGCTAAAAGAGCCAATAACTTCCCCTGACCAATCATCACTGGATAGGGAGAAACAAGGGGCCTGATCCAGACCTACACTCATGAAATGCTCATGTGCATAGTGTATTTATGCCAGCGTACCTATGATGCACTCCCCTTGGTCATACTTAGTTTTGCCTTTTTATGCTCAGCATACCCTACCCTACCTTTTCTGATCGTAACCGTGGGCGTCCGTAAGCTCACTGCGTAGTCACAACACTTAGCACGCCCATACTGTACAATTTAAATTCCTCACCCCGCGCTCGGTGCGTATTTACGGATTTCGTATGGTAGTCACGCCCCCTCGAGCGCTGTTATGAGGCTGGTACGCTCAAGACCCATACGCTCAGAATTTCTGCCCATGCTTGCGCAGTAAGTACAAATGCCCTTGTTTACGCTTACGACCATCGTAAAAATGCACTCAAGCGTAGGTCTGGATATGGACCAAGGACAGTAAATTAGATTAATATTGGAAAACCAAAAAAAATTTGAAGTTCGTAAGCAATGCGGAAACTTGCATTCCCAACTGTGGTTCCAATGCACAAAGATTTATTCTGAAAGGGAGAGGCTTATTCCAAAAGTACTACTCACACTGGGCCTTCAGGGCTAGAGCATGGTCTTTTAACAATCAAGATCAAAGGAATCACAATGTCACAGGTTGAAGGTTTTCTGTCCTCTGGATGGTGGATTCTTATGGTCATCTCAAATTCCTTGTAGCTTGGATCCTCGTAGTTCCATTGTCCCATGTCCGGAGTTTAATCATCATAATGTACAGGTGTTCCTAGCCTTGCTCACAGGGTCAATTTACCTAACTAAGCATGCACATTCAACATTATAAATGATCTATGTCTATAACTTGCATATATTATATGCAATCCTTATTAAAACATAGCATCACTAATACAACATGATTTGCTATACTACAAGGCTAAACATGACAACGATATAACATTCTGACGATGAACGGCGGATAATAGCTGATCGGAACCTCCTGTGAATAAAACATATACTTAGTAACTTAGAACACATTTTATTTATTAATCATACACAGCGCCCACATGGAAATATGAATGAAAACCTATTTATTATTGAGCAAAATCATAAGGTGAAAAGGCCTGTGAACGCACACTATTGCATGCGGATGCGTTTAGACGTGGTCATGTTCCTGCGTTTGGAGGTTTTTTGTTCTTACCCGTGTGCAGATTACACTATGTTGTCCTGTAATATTTATTAATTGCTTAATATCTTTATTTGACTTCGACGATTGTTGCTACAAAGTCACCTTGGAACTTACATAGTTACATAGTTGATGAGGTTTAATAAAGACACCAGTCAATCAAGTTCAACCTATTTTGGATCTCCTGCGATCGCTATCTTTATATTTGAAGTTAATACTTTTGAAGCAACCTCCAAACTGTTGCAATCAGAAAAAATAAATGAATAAATTTAGCCAAGCCCTTACTGTACAATTTAAATACCTATGCCCATTAATCATGCATATTTTGTACGCAAGGTGAGTGGACCAGTTCCCCGCGCGGAGGCTGAATTCTGCATGGAACAC
Organism: Limnodynastes dumerilii; assembly: GCA_011038615.1. Lineage (NCBI taxonomy): Eukaryota > Metazoa > Chordata > Amphibia > Anura > Limnodynastidae > Limnodynastes > Limnodynastes dumerilii. Next base: position 306,889 of record WWET01000061.1, on the reverse strand, counting down.
AGCATTAGGTGACAGAAATATTGGTACTGTACATGCGCATTACTCATTCACATCTGACTTATTTACATAGGGTACGTAAATCAGATGGTTTTCTCAAGTCTGGATCAGACCCCTTGTATTTAACAATTAAACAAACCAATATGAAAAGAACATTCATGGAAAAGTGGCATCTTAATTGGTTATTTGTTGAATAGTATTACTTTATACGCTCAATACAAAGAAATCATTCCAAAAACAACACACAGAGTCCTCTCATCCCACAGACATTGTGCAATTAATAGACAGATCAGAGCCAGTCCACCCACTGCTCCAAGCTCTCAGGGAAAGGTCAGAGGGTAGGAGTCCAGCCAGCATTGCACACTTTCAGGTCAAAAGAGTCCCAACATCATAAATGGGACCTGTGACAGTGTAATGACAGCAATTAGCGTTTCTATCCCACACAGGGCCATTGTGGACAGACTACACAGTGTCTTGTTAAAGTATGTTATACTGTTGAATGGCTCTTCACTTTTAAGCCTATTAATCAGCGAACTCCTGTTACCATAAAATATCTGTTTCACTATGGTGCTTGTACTCCAAAATACCTATTTGGATACCACCACCTTAATATTTGTTAATGGAATGCATAACAGAAATAACTTAGAAAACAAGTCAAGATCATAGACCAACATTCCAAGACATTAACTTCATGAAGAGCCTCTTAGGACAAAATTTGGCAAAACACAGAGAACACAATTTATCTGTGGTGGTGTGGGAGAAGAGATGGGCTAGAGTTGCTGAAGGATATATAGAGGAGGTGCAGCTATGCTAACGTGGAAATAGCCTACTGTTGTTTCATTGTGTGATCATGGCAAACATTATATGAGAAGGTCTGATAGTCTAACCAATAAGACAGCATAAATAAAGGGAGAACTGATTATAAAGGAACCAGAGGGCTCACTCAAATAAGAACATGTGAGACTTATTGTTGGGAAAGGCTGAGATGCCGGTTAGGAAGAACGGGCGGCGGTGTGGGGGGTGGGGGGGTTGTTGGTCATGATCGAACATCTAGCAGCATTGAATATCTATATAAGAGGATAAACAGGTGGAACTTTATACATGTGCACAACCACGTTGAATTGTAAGGAAGTCAAATTCTATCTCTTGGAAACAGTATTACAGATGAGAGGTGATGTTTCCTAGCCCAAGTCTAAGTAACAGTGTAAAGGTAAAGTTGGTCAGTGTCTGTATGCAATAAGCAACAGCAAAGTGTTCTCCCTGCATTCAAAGTTCAACTTAGTTTTGCCCAGGTGTAACTTTCCAACTGTTTCCTCTTATATTCAAACTCAGGATCCAGTCCATAGTGGGTTAGGGATAGAAATATTCCCCTGCATGTTTTCCAGGTAGCCTAAGTGATCTGAACGTACTGGGTGGATGGATGCATGGGTGAGATATAATAACACCAGACTGGTGCAGATGAAGCTCCAGCCGGAAACCCACTCCCCTCACACGCAGAGGACTTCCGATACTAGGACCCTACCTTAACATATACACTCCAGCCCCACAGAAAATGTCGCCATGTATAAAAGAGGATCGTACCTAAGGGCTTAACTAACCATGCATACATGCTGGACATCTTATTAAACAAATATAGAGATGAAACTGCGCTCCTTTATGTGTAACAAAGATAAGTCTTCTTCTATAAGACCTTTCAAATATTCATGTTCTAGTTCTCGATATCAAATCTATTTTTCATATGATTTTCAATATAAAAGACAATCATTCAAAATAAAATACAAAACCACAGAAAATGTCTCTGAAGAACCACCACATGGAAATCCATAAGTCTGAAATATACTTGCAATGTGTTTTTTCTTTTCTTTCCTTTTTATTCTTTTTATAAGTTCAGGAAAAAACTTTTTTATTTATTTAATTTCTTCTTTGTTGTAGGTGATGAAAATCTCATTCATTAATCATGAGGAGGAATAAACAAAAATGTAACGTTTAAAAACGTTTTGTTATGGATAGATGACTAGTATCATTTATAGATGTACTCACATTTTAAGCCTCTTGGGCTGTATGCAGATCAATTTATGATGTCTTTATAAACTGCTTCCGTCTCAGACAGTTCTCATCCGAATCTTTCAAACTTACAGCATATATTAGAATGTATTCCTCATGGAAGAACAAATACAAACCTCCTTCGTGCAGAATGTTTTATCTATGTTCAAATAATAAAACCAGTAGTGGTCTACTCACATTTTAGCCCCTTGGGTTTTGAGCATATAAGTAAATCGTGGGAGCCTTTCACATTTATTTCATATTTAAGATTTCTAATAAAAATACATATAAAAGAATTCTCTTTAAAAATGTTCTTCTTACCCCCGTTATCTGGTAATGGATAGCAAGTAGGTGTAAACACTGTGAGAAGATGTAATACCAAGCCCGATAACCACACTGTGTGCACAACAAATAACTTCTTGTCTCTACTCACTACGGACCGGATTCACAGATTCAGACAGGCTCGCACCTAACTCACTTATCCTGCCCTCCTTTTTATGGCACTTACGAGTGCCATAGGGCTACCTTATCTCTCCGTGCAATGTCCGCACCGCCCCCTCCCCCAGCATACGCAGCAGGTCCTTTACTAAATATACGCACCTAAGAGAATCCGGCCCTTCCTCTGGACAAAAGTGCTCCCGCTATCCACCAACACATTTCAACTGACTCTACAGTCATTTTCAATGTCCCCCCCCCTATCCCACCATCAGAAAGGCCTCCAAAACCCCACGTTTGCTTTGGATAGACTATCTTGTCTTGTCCTTTACACCATATTTCAGATCTTGGCTTTGAACTATTCTTTGTTAAACAGTTCTTGGAGTAAACCTTGACTTCTCTATATGGAGAGCAGATGGAATTTTGAGAGAGTAAGCTTTTTATAAAAGAACCACAGTGCTGCCCTCTAGTGTTATAATACTGCAGCAGGTTCTAGATAAGGGCCCATGAAAGTCTCTCTCTGCCTCCCCCAGTGTTCTCCAGGCCTTGTGCCTTTCTTATTATTTTCTGCTCTTCCTATTTACTGGTTACTAGTTTATTTAATATTTTTTCAGTGAGTAAAAAGACTACTCCAGAGAAGAAGGGAAGATGCTGCATATTATTGTTACTATTATTATTATCAACATTTTTTTATAAGGCGCCACACAGTATCTGCAGCGCTGTATGAACAGATGTGTTTTTATATGGTGGACAGGGTAATGAAAATTGCAATTTTGAGGCTTGCACATGAGTGTCTTAGGTTAAAACAGCAGTGACATAATCAAGTCCAGTAATACAGATTACTGCAATTCAAAAGGTTAAAGTGCTCTAATGAGAGACCTACACATGAACTAAAACTACAAGTTAATATTCTTACTAATTCTTTTATTTAGGCTCTTCTTTGGGTTTTCCATCCAGGAAATGTAAACCTGCTGAATTTGTATTTGTGTTGCAGATACAGCATTATACAGAGTCAGATGAGTGTGACTAATGTTTTGTAGTATAATAAAGCAGCTAAAGTGTTTATAGGATAACAGTGTAGCAAATACAATATATAGCTTAGCAATGTGTTAAAGACTGCAGATTTCTCAGAGACAATGTGCAGCACAACAGTACAGCCAGGGCAGCACATACCCTGTAACTGTACAGAAAAGATAGCATTATAATACAGCATGCACAATACCTTCCTACACGTAATCATGATAATATGCTAAGAAGAAGGAATTACAATGATCTCAATGCCCAATGAGGATCTAATCAAAAGCAGTAGGATAAATATGCTGATGTCCAATATTATGACCACTATTACTCTGGTTTCATTTATCTTCTGAACTCCGCTCAGAAAGATCAAAATAATTTTGTGTCCTGCCATGAAGATTTTTTATGACCTTTCATTATCAGATCAAGTCTCAGTACTTTATTATAACCAGTTAAAATAGACATATGTGCACAAACGTGTATGCATACATCTGTAAGTACACTTCAATAAAGTTTACTCATGTCTCATTTTTACCATAAGAGGTCTAACAGGGACTGGCATGGGTGGATAGGTCATTTAAAAAGCCCCTGGAAAACAATCTGCAAGAGTGGGTGGAATCAGCTATAGCCGGGACTAACAAAAAAGTAAGGATTTGTACAGAGTAGAGAATATAAATATAATCAGTGTGACTGTATATTGTGAGTGGGGTTATAGCCAATTAAGTACAAGAAAAACTTTTATGCAAAAGCGCTACAATCACATACATCTACAGTACTGACTAGTGTTTGACAATACAATAACATCCATAAGGGTTTCTATATAATGCAGGTAGCAATCCTAGTGACTACGGAGTGCATTCACAGATCAGAATGACTTAATCATCTGACCTGCCCACCAACCCGCCCCTGTTTTTAGGAACCTTATGGCACTTAAGATTGCCATAGGGCTTCCTTAACAAACCGTTGATCCCTTCCCAGTTCATTTAAATCCCTCCCCCCACCCACTCTTCTTAGAGAAGGACAGAGGCTGCTCTTAAAAAAATGCACATACTCAATCTACATACCTAAATGGTACGTAGATTGTGTAAATGACCTACTATTCATGCGTAGTAGGTAATTTCCTAGAAGACCACACCAGCTTCTCAAGCTTGAATACAGTCCTACCACGCAATACAGAGAGGATCCTAGTGACATGCATTCTATAAAGACATTATCTTACTGACCACCATTTATTACTGGTAACATTCTAGTTCTTTTGAAACAAAAGAGGAACTGATGGGTGACTTCTAAAGGCCACTAGACTTCCTGAACATTGCCTTGTATGTCCTATAGCCAGTCCACCTCTGTGGGCTGGAATGTCTAGGTCAAGCATTGCAGGAGTATTTGTGAAATTATATCACAATTAGCTGTGGACACACTTGTTAGTACTCCTTTAAGTAGGTAGCAGCTCTTGCTGGTGCTACAATGCACCATGATAATGACTACAAGAGGCATGAGGGATTTTACATTCAGGGTAGTTAGACTATACACATGCTTAGTTTTGTCACTAATGGGTAAAGGAAAAAAATAAATCCGAAAAACAAGAGATCTTGAATGCTTTCCTCTGGGTTGCCTGGCCTACACTGCAACCAGCTAAAACTCTGCTCTGCTTAATCCTTTAGGGGCTACTTTTGTTTTGTGATCTATCGCCCACCCAATAAATCTTGCCAACAATTTATACAACACTGCATGGCTCCTCAGTTCCTATCCTCTGACATACCTACCATTATCATAGGTGATTTCAATATCTCCATAAACAACCTGTTATCTACTGATGCCACTAAGCTTTTCTCTCTAACCACATCTCTTGGCCTCTCCCAATGGAGTGATTGACCAACTCATAAGGATGGCATTTGCATTGATCTGGTGTTCTCTAAACTATGCTCAGTCTCTGATCTTACTAACACCCCTCACCCCCTGTGATCAGACCATCACCTTATCACCTGCAAACTGTCCCCCACTAGTTCTAACTCTTTGCTGTCTAACTCTGTCAAACCTTTGCTTACCCGCAGAAATCTTAATGCTATTAATATCAACCAACTTTCTCAATCGGTCCAACAACTACTGTCTCCAATTCATAACTTCCACTTTCCTGATTTGGCAGTATCTCACCTTAACCAAACCCTAGCAGCTGCGCTTGAGCAAGTCGTTCCTGCTACCCCTTTTGCACCATGGCGACATCAGTGTCAGCCATGGCACACTCTCCCGCAAAACAGAACGTCGCTGACGGATATCCCGTTCTTCCCATGACTTTCTAACTTACACCAACACTTATCACACTTATCGAAATGCTCTGGACAAAGCCAAACAATCCTACTTTCAAACTCTCATTTCTACTCAGGCCTCTAACCCCAAACGCCTTTTTCACACATTTAACTCCCTACTGAGCCCTCCTGTGCAAAATCCACCAACTACCATCAGTGCTCAAGATCTTGCATGGTACTTTAAGGACAATGGGGCAGATCCTGAACTACGCATTTCCGCGAATTTACGTGTGGCGGACACGTAAATTCGCAGATTTGTACGCACTGCGCATGCGCACCGCAGAAAATACGCACATTCACGTAGCGTATGTTCAAACGTATGGAGAATACACGTATTGCTAACGTAAATATTGACGTGTGGGCGTGCCAAATTTACGTTAGTCAACAATACGTGTGTTTTACGTGAAGTAGGCGGGGGGTGGTATTTAAAGTGTACAGTATGGGCGTGCTAAGCTGCGTACGTTCGCGTAGTCTGTACGCCCGTTAGCGGACGTATTCTGTTACGTTAGGAAAAGTTAAGGTAGGGTTTGGGTCGCGTAATTTGAGAAAATACGTCCGTGCAAGGGGTGTGCCGTGGGGAGTGTATTGACCTTACGTGTACGAAAATACGCACCGCTAAAATACATACGCACACACGTAGTTCAGGATCTACCCCATTGTGTGTATTGCGTAGTATAGATTATTATTACATTGTGTGTATTATAGATTATTTTTATTACATTGGGGCAGATCCTGAACGACGCATTTCCGCAAATTTACGTGTGGAGGACACGTACATTCGCAGATTTGTACGCACTGCGCATGCGCACCGCAGAAAATACGCACATTCACGTAGCGTATTTTCAAACGTATGGAGAATTCACGTATTGCTAACGTAAAT
>WWET01000061.1:282981-298874 GCA_011038615.1 Limnodynastes dumerilii | reverse complement strand
TGGTCTATTGAGGTTGCTATTTTCATGGAGACCAAGATGTAATGAAAGACTGGTAGTTATCTAAGACAACATGACTTCAATAATGGAGAAAGAAATGAAAAATACACTTTGGTCTCTTGTTAATCAGCTGCAGCGTCACCTACTTTTATCTCGTCTATAGAGATGAAGCAGTTAGCGGATCCTATGCACAGTCTCCACAATAATACTGAAAGTATTTATTCACTGACAATGTTACCAGCAATTAATACTGATGCCGCCATTTATATTAAGAAATAGTTTTCCTGTCAGCGCTAGACACATCCATGGGTGGAGCTATTCACAGGACAAAGCATAAAAGATAAAGATGTAGGAAGAGGAAAGCGCTGTGTGTGTGAGCAATTAAAAATGTATGTATAGATTACTACATTTTCTAAATACAAAATAAATACCAGATATAAACTTGTTCTCAATATAAAGAGCAGCATACAGGTACTGTAAATAGTTACTAAAAGACTCAACTCACTCATCTCAAGATATATCCCAGCTCGTACGCTCAGATCCTCACAGGACATACAGCTCTCCTCCACACTAAACAAATGCTCTGATTCCCGGTTACAGGACTTCTCCCGGGCTGCACCCACTCTCTGGAATAACGTTCCTCACCCACTAAGACTATCTTCTACTCTCCAAACTTTCAAGCGCTCCCTCAAAACTCACCTCTTCAGACAAGAGTACCAAATTCCACATCCTACTTAACATTTGTCTACACTATTATTTATAACAACTTTATTATATGACCATCACTTTATAATTAAACCAAACTTGTTCTCTTTCATTCTATACTAAAATTCCCCTCATTTCTGTAAAGCGCTACGTAATCTGATGGCGCTATATAAAAACCTGTTAATAAATAAATAATAAATAAGAGTGTAATTAAATGCTGTATAGGAAATTCCATTTCCTCAATCACTTACGACATTGTTATATAGGAGTATTTCATAACTGGTTTTCATCTTTATCTTGATTATTTCCCTCGCTGGCTGGACACACTAAGATGAAAGGATTGTCACTGTGTATATTTTGCTGCTCACATTCCGATTCGCTGCTGCTACATTTTGTTTATAGAGCTGCCCTCATGTTAAACAACACCAGGGCCCAAAGATGGTTCCAATGGGCTGCGCCACATTCCAGGGTGTTAACTGCAGCCGCAACCAATTCTCGAATCGGCTGGCACATGTGGAAAACTGTAATCTCCCTTCTTGTATAGCATTAGTTTGCAGTAGGCTCTGAGGGCGATGTGTATACATTATTTAGTAAGAGCTGTCACGTTGGATGTTGGGCTTTGACAGGAGGAATTAGGAGTTTCCAACAGAGAGGAGAGAAGGCGTAACTGCTAATTGCTTCTTCATGTCTAATGTGCATAGAGAAATATCAACATCTCCTTCATCAGTGCTATGGCATAAACTACATTTTAAGGCTAACAGTAACTAAGGTCCCCTAAATTCTCTTAATGTTGTATGTCTAGGATTTCAGACAATATTTTGGGGTGCAGGGAATTGCCACTATTGTATAATCACTGTTGTTGGGATCGGTAGGTATTGATGGATACATTGTAAAGTCATTTACTTTGACTTACGGTCAAGGTCAAGACAACTTCAATGTACCTCACTCAATCCTCCCCATGTCCTTTACTAATGAAGAGAAAATTGCACTCATATATAATAGGAACCAACAAACTCCACTGCTGAAACTGCTCCTAAATGTATTCTAAGTGTAAACATAACACCAGCCCAGTGAAAAGCTTCCTAAAAATATATTGGTTTCCAAATCCGGGATTGTATGATACAGAGATCATTGGTAATAGGAACATCAAGGTACAAGGGGCCGGATCCAGAACTACGTCCGTCTTCTAAAAGACCGCATATACGCAATCTACATATCGAAACGATACGCAGATTACGTACAATAGCTACTACGCATGCGCAGTAGCTACTGTTTATTGAACTACGTCCGTCTATGGAAGATGGACGTAGTTCTGGATCCGACCCAAGGTCATCAAAGGGATAAACATGACTGAAGGTGCTATTTCCATATTCATATTCCATATGGTGTTCAATCTATTTATTATGGGTTATTATTTTATCCTCTTACAGACATACATTTCTCTCACCCCACTGTTATTTGATAGGAGATTCCCAAACTATATCAACAAAAACCTCTGGTCACTTGGGTGGCCAGCCATACCTTAGCATTACCATAAACAGAGCAGGGAACGAGTTTTCGTTTTTGCATCGGACACAGGATTTTTATAACCCATATGCATTTAAGAAAGCCTCAAGGGATTTTGATGCTGCAGCCCCCTTTTACCCCACTCATTCCCCTATACTTTATTTATAAGGTGCCACACAGTGTCTATACTCTATAGAGGGCATCCAGGAAGACGTTACAACTTACTCTGTCCCGTGGGGGGCAGAGGATGACCTTCTGCATGGTAGACCACACTGAGCTCAGATGAATGTCATGTTCCATTACAACAGTCTTGCGTTCCTTCCCTGAATTTATACCTCTCTATAATCATACATAACATTGTTTTTACGTCCAGTAGGAAACCAAGCTATAGACCTCACAGAGAGGCGTATTTATATTTATAGGGAGTTGGCAGCAAGTGACCCACTTCTGAATGACAGAGGCAGTGAATGAAAGCATTGTGGTACACTCAGGGTAATTTATTGCACCTGCACAAGTCTGAGATGTCAATTACAATGCTTGTGCATACTTAAGACTTTTACCATTTTTTTGTGTCCCATTTCTAGTAATTAATGGAAACTTTAAGGAATATTTATTTTTATTTGACACAGTACCTTGTGGATCTTTGCCAAAACCTGCTATACCAATCTATTTTATATTCAGCATATGTTGTAAACCAATTAGAAAAATGTGTTGCTGTTAAACACATTTGAAGTTGCTATGAATATGTAGAATCATATTTGTAGCCCTGTCAATACACAGATCCCCCCTTCTCTCCCTTCCTTTATTTTAATAATTAAATAAATTAAACATTGTATCATACTTTTTTAATTTTTATCTTCTTCACATATTTGACGGTGAAATGACACTGTGATCATAAAAACACCACATTGATATTAATACAACATTGCCACCTGCTGTTAGACACATCTTTTCACTTCTGGGCATAACATGGGCAAAGGACACCCCCAAGTGGCTAATTTAAAAATGTCATCTTGTCCAATCTTACAGTATTTATATTACAGTATTTTATCATTATTATTATTATTACTACTACTTTATAATCAGAATAATTAGTCATATGATATCAGTTCTTTTTAACACAACTGATAATAAACAATTTTCACCAAACTAATTATAATTAGTATCACAGAGTTGAGGACAAGAAGAATGCAGGAGAAGGCTAGAGGCATACTAGTCAAAATGAGTAAGATTCCTGCAATATACTCTGTAATATATATTTTATATGGCAGTAAGCCTGAGCTACTTAGTGTTCCTTTTGATGTGGTTAGCAAGCATTATTTCAATACTAGCAATTACTTTCATGCGCACAAAGTTAATGAGGCCTGATTCAATTAGCCTCGCAACCGCATATTTTTCGGTGCAAAGCTAATTCTGCTAATTTTTTATTTTTATGTGCATCTCATTTAGATGCGCATAAAAATCAGCTACCATAATAGACAGGAAAATTTTCCCGTCTATTGCGCCGCGTATTGTTTATTGAATCAGGTCCATAGTTTACCAAAACCTGTGTGGGGAGAGGCTATGCAAATTACTACAGTAAGGGGAGGGGACAAATAGGTGCAGCCAGCCACTCACAATTATCAGAAAAGACAATGCTTTATCTTATCTATGGAGTGTTTCATTCTCTTCATATTTTTTGATGCTTTTGTATAAAGCATGTCAGGCACTACAGACTAATGTACACACCAGAAAAGCTGTAGGCTCTCGCAGAATAGCTCTTACTCTTGTGTTATAAATGTGCATGTTGTGTGCACTCTCTTTATACATTTATCATGCCATGTAATGCTTGGTGACATACAACCAGCTCTGCTACCTACAGAAATTAGCAGCCTGACTTGTGTTGAAGGACACAGTCTCATACACACACACTGCTTTTTTCTGTCATAGAACGTACCTATTTTCAAAGGATTTTCTAAGTTTTAAAAGTTTCAGCAGCCAAATGGCCTGTGTCACAAAACATACCTAGAAAGGCTAGAGGAACTAAACATGTATAGCTTGGAGCAGAGAAGGGCATATCAAGGGCTGTGAACGGCTAGAGAAGGGTGGCATTTTTCAAAGGAAGAGATGAAATAGAACACGAGGGCATGAATATAAACTGGAGGGTGGTAGATTCAAAGGAAATGTGTGGAAAATTTACTTCACTGAAAGGGTGGTAGATAAGTGGAATAGCCTCCCATCTGAGGTGGTTGAGGCTAACACAGTAGAACAGTTTAAACATGCTTGGGATAAATATAAGGATATCCTAAATCTCAAACTAATTTAAGGGTAATTAGGGATTAGGGTCAGTATAGTTTTAAATAAACAACTGGGCAGACTAGATGGGCCATGTGGCTCTTATCTGCCGTCACTTTCTATGTTTCTAAAATCATTAAAACGATGCATGCTGGCTGCTTGTGTGTCCGTCTCTCTGTCATTATCTGGGTAGTCGACGTTATCTTACTGTTTCATGTCTACTGCCTGTGGAGCGTCTCATGGTATATACTCACTCTAAATCATGTATATTACAAGTATATAGTATATCGTGTAATGCAAGTCAGGCAGCAGTGTTTTATGTCACTTGGCAACTTCATAGCTGCAAAACCAGAATACAGGCCAGCAGTCACCTTATACTCAGTCCAATCACTCCTGCTCTGTTGTTATAATTGCTATAGAAGTCAGGGGCGGAACTACCATTGGTGCAACAGGTGCAACGGCACGGAGGCCCATGCTGATACAAGGAAATTAAAGACAGCTGAAAGCTCCTTTTGGCTGTCTCTATTTCGAATAGGCGGCCTTTTTAGATTTTTTTAAAGAATGGGTGAGTGTGCCGATCGCCATACTCGCCCATTCATTTTCGCGGACCCGCTGCTGACATCTCCAGGGACTTTTAGTGTTGAAGGGGTTGGAGGTTAGATTTATGCTCCTAGGAAGGGAGGGTAAGGGCAATAGAAGGAGACGGTTAGGGTCAGGCTGTGGGGAGGGGGGGGGGTCTTATGTTTATTCTATTAGGAAGGGAGTATTAGGGTCAGACTAGGGAGAAGGGAGGGTTAGGGTCAGGCTGCGAGGTATAAGCAATCGATATCCCAGCCAGTTCGAAAACTGGATGAGAGAGAACGGCCCTATTGAAATAGGGACGTTCTTTGCGGGGACCCACACCCGATACATAATTTATAGAATATCTAGAATAACAGATCTTGGAGGCTAAATGGCACATGCATAAAATACACTTTAAAATCACTGCTAATTTCACTTATATGTAAACAAAAACAACAAACACTCTGAAATACATATATGGGTCATTGGTATGTGTATACATGATATGCTAAGTGGAACTTAACATGATTCCATAGTTGGTAACTGGTACTCTCCAATAAAAAAAAAGTTGAGAACCCCTGGTCTAGATGACGAGAGGGATGGGGGTCTTTCATTAGGGTAGTTGGGGTTTAGAATACAGAGTAAAGGTGATATTTAAAGGGAAATGAAATTTTTGTATGAGACAAACATATATCCCTCATGCTCAGTCCTCCATTAACTTTAGCAGAGTTTTGGGAAAATATAGAACATTGTGTCTGAATCAGCAATATTTCATATAAATAAAAATGTTTTTTTTTTTTTAAGAGCACTCATTAAGTGACATAGAACTAATCAGATGTAGTTGTCCTTAAGCTGGGTACACCCCATGTGCTAGATCCAGACTTGTAAAGCGTGCAGGGGTCTGAAATGATGCATGGTAGAGGGTAGTGCAGCCCCGTCACTCCTATTGGTAGTAATCCTGGGCATTTACATGTCCGTACGGACGCAGATTAATGTATATCTGGCCTTCCCCACCACTTCATTTAAATGCCTACCCCTCTTGTATGGCAGGGACACGGCATGTGTACCTTAAGGGTTGGACCCTTCACCGTACCTTCAGATGTATGGAACTTAGCATAACAAATGGCATGCGCCAGTGTTACTTGGCAGGGGACTTACGCAAATGCCTTGCATAAATCCCTGCCGTTATTAGGTTTGGATCCGGCCCCACGTTTTCACATGATTATTAAGCAGATCACACAATCAAAGAGTGTTGTAAACAATATGGACAGGATCCATAAGTCTGTCCACACAATCATTTGTAAGTCCTTCTGTACAAATTGTGTATGAACCTAAAGGGGCTGATTCAGAGATGCGATTGCGAAAAGATCGCAAATATACGCATCTAATGTTAAGATCTTAGCAGGTTACAGCCCACTGCAGAAACAGTCACTCCCCTTGCAAACAGCGGTGGATCTTAAAGCCACCATTGAATTGACTAACCCTAACTCTGCGCTGGCAGTTGAGATCTTAAGTGACGTAGTAGCGTATATTTAAGATCCAAAGTGTCAGCCCGCGCCCACTTTCCCTCATTTCCCTGCCTCCCCCCGCCCATTTCCATGCAAATCCTTAAGATCTTAAAGATTCGCAGCACTTAAGATCTTAAGTGCTTGCGTGCGATTCAAACTTACGCTCTTAGCGAATTTACGCTCCTAACCGCTACGTAGACGGCGTTGCACTATTACTACGCATGCGCAGTAATGCAAATTTTCTAAGATCTTAAATATACGCACCTAAGTGCCGTGGAAATCGTATCTCTGAATCAGGCCCAAAGTCTGTGCATGTTAGGGCAATACACTCTCTTTGCACACACGACACTTATGAGCTCAGGACCCCAACTTTAAGTATTACGGACCTGCCCGTGTAAAATGGGGCCGGTGCATAATGCATAATTGCATGGTCAACTAAAACGTATGATAACTTTGCTTCTGATATTGGTAGTCCTTTCATGTTGGTTTTATTTTGAAGCTAAGGCAACATAGTTTTCATAAAAAATTGTTTTATGTTTAATATTGATTTCTACATTTCAAGGTCAAATGATGTCACGTTTGACCTTGAATATCTAAAAAAGTGTATGTTTCATTTTTTTGGTCCATAAAGTATGATATGCAGTTATACAATCTCTCTTTGGTATAAGTTTCTTTTGATTATTAGGTAATATATGTATGTGGCGCTGTACTGAAAGTCAATTGAGAGAATGAAGATTAAAGGTAGCCTTTATTATCACTTTCCCTAAATTCACTCCAGTACAACACCACCCCCATAATTACATATCTCTCTCCCTCCGTTACATAACTCCCTTCCGGCCTCACCCTACTCACGACACACCACCCTTGTTGTGCCCCCTCTCAAATACATTTCTGCCTCACGGTGCTCCCTACATTACACATGGTTCCTTCCTATCCACCTTACATTTACACATCTCCCACCACATTGCCCTTACATTACAAATCTCTCTCACTATCTCCCTCCATTGTATATCCCCTTCCTTGTCTCTCCTACATTACTCACATTAAATGTCCTGTTATCGGCACCATACACCTCCTCTGCTGGAACCGATAATCCTAGCAGAAGAGGGGGGGGGGGAGGCAGGGCTCTCTATGGTGCTGCTGCAGAACTATGTACAAAGCTTGAATTATACCTTAAAAGCTGTCAGATCAGCATAGTGCATAGATCTGCAGCAGCGGTTATTACAGGGAGAAATACAGGCAAGAATCAGCCGTAGCCGCGCTCCACACAGCGCAGATTCGGCAGATCCCTGTCTGTACTACTCCCTGCAATAGCCGCTGCTGTATATCTATGCACTATGCTGCTCTGACAGCTTTGAAGGAATAATTTAAAGCTGACAGAGCAGCTTTGTACATAGATATGGAGCAGCGTCTATTGCAGGGATAGGGAGCCATTCAGCTTGTTGATTGGCTCCCTTAAAATATCGGGCGCTTTCTCCCGATATTTATTAAACTTTCAAAAGACCAAATAATCGCACCCGAGCGTTGCTGGCGTGTTTATTTGGCGTTTGAAAAATCAACCTTGGCCACTAACTAGAGCGATTATTTGCCCAATTACCCGATAATTGGGTGATCGGGCCAATAATCGCTCTAGTGTATGGCGGCCTTAAGATATCTGTCACCTAAGACCAGATTCAGATTTAAGAAGCTTTTCCGTGCATTCGCAATAGATCCGTACATTAATACAAAATAAGTTTGTGTCGCAAAAGTAACGAATTTTGGAACACTTCCGTGTTGTGAAAGCAACCTTATCGTTAGCGCACGTATATGTGACGGAAGTGAAACGTTTGCAAATACCACTGCACGTCTACATTACCACGCCCATTTTTTTGCTATTTACATTCTGACTGACGCCTACTTATTAATAATCCGTCCGACCTTTTATGTTCGCACGCATTTTTTGTCGTACGGAATTTACTTACACATCATTCCAATTACACTTCGTAACTCCATGGTCTGCACATGCGCAGTAAATAGAAATCACCCCACTTACATATGTTGCGTGTATAAATGATTAATTCTGAATAAGGTCTCTAGTTACAAAGTAGCCAAGTCTCTAACTTCCACCTCTGACAACACTGTAAAGGCTGCCCGAAGTATTGGCATTGGCATTGGTCCTGGGTAAGAAGGGTGATATGAGAGTAAGTTAGTGTTTGTTGAAGTTGACTCACCCATTCTAAAGAAAAAAATAGAAACTCTGCTTTATTCGAAATAGGGACACCTGAAAAGGAACTTTTAGATGTCCCAATTTCGGAAAGCAGAGTTTCTTAGCGGGAAGCAACAACGTCTGCAAACATGTTAATGGAAACAGAGTCAGCTGTGGTGAGAAGTAAATGAGGTTCCCCATGCCACCCCCTTGATCAGCCAGCGCCCAGAGCTCCGACTCTGTTCCTGGTAATGTCACATTATGCTAAATTTTATGTAGTGTGTACCCAGTTTAAGATTATTGTCTCCCTTATCTACTGTATTCTAGAAGAAATTGGTGTAGGTAAAGCTGGATTTTAGTTAATACCAACCATGTTTCCCCCTGAGTGAGGCAAAAATGTACTTCATATGCAGCTGCTTTGTATATTACGTTCCTATAGTCGGTTTATAAACCCCAAGGAGGAGACATGGGGCCTCATTTACTAAGGGAGATTTGAGTAAAATCACTGGAGATTGCAGTAGTTTACCGGGTATTTGAAAGTCTCCGGATTTACTAAAGCAAAATCTCCTTAAATCGCTGGCAATTGGTCATGTAATCATGTGTCAGGGTATAAAATTAAGGTGTAAATTAAAAAGTATTTCAGCTGCTTTTTTTTAGACTCAAACAAAAGCTATGGCTTGTGTGCTGCATATGCATAGTGGATATTTAATGTGCAGTTTAGCCTTAATAAGGGCAACAGAAAGGACAAGGCAACAGGGCCACAACCATCCCTGATCCATCGCAGGCAGCGCATAACACGTCATGTACGTGTGTTTGGCGATGTTTGAACTTTGACTCCCTTTCTGATCAGGAGGTAGTTCAATTGTTTTGCCTCAACTGCACTAACTTCCTGAGCCTTTATGAGCAGATGAGGGGGGATTTGGACCCAGCAACATAATGGTCGCATGCAGTGTCTGTGCTGCACAAATTACTGTGTGTTATCCACCTTTTAGCCACAGGGTCATTCCAGTCTGTGACTGGCACAGTGATTGAAATATCACAGACGACATTTTCACATTACTTAACTCATGTGTTAAGTGCACTGATTAATTTGTCGCGTACATATATCTTCTTCCCCAGCCAGGAGGAAACTTGGCGTGACCTGAAGTTACAAGTTTAGCGGCTCCCTGGATTTCTCAATGTCCTTGGCGTGATAGATTGCAAACATATTGCGCTGAGACCACCTAAAAGCAATGCACATTTATATACCAATCATCACCTTTACCACTCATGAAATGTGCAGATGGTCTGTGATCCTAATAGTGTTCTGTGTGAAGTCTCCCAATTTTTGACGTAACACCGGAGATTTTAAAGCAAACTCTGGAGATTTACTGTGAAACAAGCATTTTCCTATACATAACATTACATTCATACAAATCGCAGGAAACGCCATAGTTTCAAAATCTCTCTATAGCAAATACAGAGATTTTTGTGAAAAAAATCTCAACTCAACTACGGAGATGTATGTAGATCTTTTTTGGAGATTTAAATCTCCCCTTAGTAAATATGGCCCAAGGTCCCCAACAGTAGCTAAGGAAACAGACAGTAAAACATGGCTTGAATCCATGAGACAGTCTTATCGGCAACACAGAAACCTTTTCAGTCTCCCTCTGAGGAAAGTCGTTCTGCTCTCACAGCTTAATTCTCTGCCCTAAGTGTATTTACCTACATGGTGGCTGAACCAAGTCTCCTTTATCTTAATCTAAAGCATGACATTCAATTTAAAGACTCTGCGTTGAATGAGAGAGCAGTAGGAGGGGGATGCAGGTCAAGGGGTCCAGTGTCCACAAAACTTACACTGGGCAGGAAAAGACCACTTGCTATTGAATTGGGATAATCCAGCGTCACTCACAAGAAACCATTAGGGATACGATAACAGCGCCACACCGGCTGATGAGATGGGAAGATTGGGACCCCGAGTTAATGCAACTATAAGTAGGAGATAAAAAGCCCTTTAATGTCATTGTGCAGGGATTGTGGACATTGTTGTGTTATCATTTTCGTAGTCGTGTTTTGTGTATGTAATAATCAGTAACGTGTTTCTCATCAGAGAAAATCCTGACCATATTGCCAACAGAAATAATAGCAACATATTAACTGACATACACACATTCAGACAACTAACAATTATAAAACATTATTTATACTTTATCAGCAATTGATTGTTTAAGTCTTGGGGTCAGATTAATTTACTATACTCTGGAAAGGAAAAGTGGAGGTGTTGCCCATAGCAACCTATCAGATATTGCTGACATTTTCTAGTATGTAATAGGATAGCAAGTGCTAGAATTTGATTAGTTGCTATGGGCAACATCGCCACTTTTCCTTTTACGCATCTTATTAAATCTAGCCCTTGGTGTTTAATACAAACTTGGCTTTTTAACTTTTCCAAAGAAAGAATAATAATGGTGGGGTGCACAAGACCTATGCACTAGAGCATTATTTATGAATATTACATAGCTGTGCCTGGGCAGCCTAAGATGGCTGCCACTCTCCGTTTTTGTGCTTTTTACGTGTTATTAACACTGTGTAGAACCAGACGTTACAAGGTCAAGACATGCCAATAAGTATGTGCTTGGAACAGAGATTACGTGATACTAACATTATGCAGTGCTAGCTTGCTGCTCATATGTGGAATGTAGAAATTAGTTACATAAGAGGTACCAAGTAACTTGCTTAATACATGATTATAACCTAATAAAGAAGAGAGTTCCAGCTCTGTTGCTGCAGGTGTATAGGTTTTAGCATACGGAATTTACTGCAGAAGTGCCCATTTTGTCCCATCCAGATCGACAATAATTGAGACAGGGGTTCCTGTACACCTGCTAAACATTAACGTAGATGAATAACATTCTTGTATTATGCTCCCTGTTTTTTAGGGAACCCTCAAGTTCCACCAAGAACAGTAGTGATTTATAATATTAGCAATCATAAAACAAGACTGCGTAGTAACAAAAGGGTGAGTGCCCTGCTCACAAGCTTACAATCTATAGAACATTAGGTTTGATACATAATAGGAAGTGCTATATATCACACATTGGAACAGCCGTTGTTTGGTAAAAGTGCTCAGTGCTCTGTATGATCCATTCACACAGCTGTGTTAACAGCAGGGCTGAGGGTAATTTTAGTATGGAAAGAGAAAGTGCAATTTATGTAACATAAAGGCCAAATGGATAGCAAAGTGGTTGTAAAGGAAGAATTTTGTAAACTTGGTTAAAGACAAGAATTTTAAGGGAGCGCTTGAAAGTTTAGACAGTATGAAAGTTTAGACAGTAAAGGACGTTTATTCCAGAGAGAGGGTGCAACACGGGAGAAGTCCTGTAATCTGGAATCAGTGCTGACATTACACAAAATGTTACAGTCTGTTAAATTATATTGTAGAAACTGTAATGTTTAGGGGAATACACATGGAACTAATAGCATTGATGTATTTTCGGTCTGTGTTCTGGCAGTTTGTCATGACATCACTCATGAGATGCTTAACTGGAAACTAGGCCTCAGAGTCTTTACAAAAAGTTATTTTTCTGCAAAGAAATAGACACCTGAATGTAAAAACATAGCAGCAGCCATTTTATACAAGGGTTGCAAAGTATTTCCCGCCACTTAATGGTAGCCAAGAAATGTAACAAAGCAATGAAAAAGGCAAGTCAGATGCTTTCCTGACAGCCTGACCCTAACCCTCCATCTACCGCAGCCTGACCCTAACCTTCCCTCCTCTGCAACCTGAACCTAACCCGCAAAAATAGTTTACTCACCTGCTCTAGGTCTGGCGATAGCAGCGCGGAGGGATATCGCAGACGGCGGAAGGATAACGGTAATTGCGAAAGTGAATGGGTAAAGAATGGCATACTCACCAGTTCATTAAAAAAAAGTAGAAAGTGGTAAGTGTTCGAAAATGGGACATTCGAAAAGGAACTTTCGGATGTCCCATTTTCACCAATAAGATTTCCGTACCGAAGAGTGTAACCGAATGTAAACATGCCTGGGATAAATAGAAGGATATCTTAAATCTTAATCTAAATTGAGGGTCAGAAAGGGTTTGGGGTCAGAATGGTTTAAAAAAAAAAACCTACTATTATATATTATTATTATTGATTAGACATGAAAAGGCATGCAGTTTCACTATTCCACTTTTAAAAGAGAAATGGCTAATATTTAAATGATAGATTGTATTATATTTTATATCATTAGAGCAGATCGCATTGTCTATTTGTGTTGTCTGTAATCTTACAGCGGAGCCTCTAAACGCCAGCTTAATTACTGGATGTCTACTTACAAAAGGACAGAAGATGTGACATTTACAGATTACTTATGGTCAGGTATCCTGACACAGACTTTAATGTTCCTTCTCATCTATTTTTCACCCTTGAAAGCATTACTTGACTTATTAAAAGTCTTAACCTCAAGCTATTGAGAAGAGTAACCACTTAATATTGGTTGAAGAAAAAGCAAACACAAATAATGGCAAGAACACCAGGCCCTGTTTGACTAAAGACTCAGAGAAAAGCTCTGCAGTTTGAGGGATTACAAAATGTTCCCAGAGACTGAATACACAGGATTTAAAGCCCTGAAACAATAAGACAAGACGGCTAAAAAAGAGCCTAATCTTGGGACTCGGTGATGGAGAAAGGGGCTGACATTTTAGTTCTTCTGCAGGAGACTAACCAAGCAAATGAGACCACACAGAGCACACATTATATTACTGTTTCCAGATGGATATCCTGGTCGCCAAACCAGCTCCAGACTTCATGACACCAACACTTACCTTCTGTGACAGCACCCTGGAGATGTGGCAACATACTGTATCCTGAAATGGCCAGACAATGGCTTACACACTGCCATTATTGCTACTACACTAAATGGCTACAATCAAATGGATATTTTTGTTATTTGTTAAAACACGTACTCACATCTGATGACTGTTTTTTGGGGTTTTTGCTTGCTTATGAAAGCATAATATACATAAAAATACAATGCTTGAACTCGCAGGCGCTGTGGTAGTAAATGTTTTCCAGAATAGAGAGAAGTGAGAGAGACATCAGAGGAAAATATATTAACAATGAAAAAGAAGACAGTGTAATACCAATTCTTTAATGATCAGATACATTAATGGCTGAACATAAAGGAGCAGCACACTGAGAATAATTAAAAAATTTTGAATAATTAAAATATTTCACAAATATAGTCCGAAATAAATAAATCAATCAATCATATACAGGTCACTAAAAATGCAGATCATTAAAAATAATAAATAATGAACATAGGTAATCTGACTCTCTAATAGAGGTCATCACTATATCACTTTGGTCCCTTCTGGTAATATTATAGCAATCTGTTCTCTCATTATCTCATTGCATTCCATCTAAGATGCCCTTTCCTGTTACAACCTTTACAGACTCCCAGCTCTGCCTTTCAGTGTTATACCAACAATAGCAACGCATCGTAAGCTCACAGAGCTCTCTTTACTTACAATTTCTCACTGTATTGTGCAATAGGCTAGCATTAATAGTAAAGAATTGTAATGAGGTGACATTTAATAAGATTGTATAGATTATTGAAAAGTACGTGAAAAACACTTCTGTACCACATAGTATTTGCAAAAAATACACATTCACTATTGTATATTCAGATATTTAGTTGAATACAAAATAATACTAATACATAAATCTGCTCCATAGACACACAAATGGTAACTGCTGGAATCAGTAATAGTTATTGTTTATGTTGCAAAAATATAGTTTGACTATGTGAAATAACGTGTGTTAGTCCATCGTCTCTGTACTTCAAACCATATGCTAAAGAGGTTATGGATAGAGCTGACTGTACTGACAGCATGTGCTCAATATCACCTAGACACAGGATTTTACACCAGTATAGACAGGATACAGGTGAAACTGTCACATTGCGTTCTAATGCCTAGCACAACTTACAGGCCTCTGTGATCAGTGGGCTAGGTACAGGAAACACTCCATGTCTCTGGGATCAGTGGACTAGTTACAGGAAACACTGCATGTCTCTGGAATCAATGAGCTAGGTATAGGAAACACTGCATGTCTCTGGGATCAATGAGCTAGGTATAGGAAACAATGAATGTCTCTGGGATCAGCGGACTAGTTATAGGAAACAATGAATGTCTCTGGGAGCAGTGGGCTAGTTACAGGAAACACAGCATGTATCTGGGATCAGTAGGCTAGTTACAGGAAACACTGCATGTCTATGGGGTCAGTGGGCTAGTTACAGAAAACACTGTATGACTCTGGGAGGAGTGAGCTAGGTATAGGAAACACTGCATTTCACTGAGATGAGCAGGTTAGCTATAGGATATATAGTGTATACTGCCAGCATTTGGGAAAACAAGGTGGTATCGAGGAACTGAGCACTGGCTGTCCTATGCATATTAAAATCTCTTTTGGTTAAACCAGCAATATACAGTAGACCAAGACGTGTCTACTGTTACTCCAGATTCATAATTTCAATGGCGCAGCACAAGCTACATAAAAAAATCTCATGAAATACCACATCAAATGACATGATGCTGCCCCACGCTATAAGTCCCCATGTTCCTCTCTGTATCTACTTAATGGAATGGTGAGCCTCATTGGCTGTAAATAATGTAGACAAGCAATTAGAGAAGCTTACATTTAAAAGAAAAGGTTTTACATGGGCACTATACAAAATCCACAGACCAAGCCAGGTATGAAATAATAATGATAGCAGAGTCTGTGGTAATCACACACTCACATACCCCTGTCGCTGTATCATCCCTTTCGTTACATACTCAAACTACAGGACTGAGATCTTGGACAGGGGGTTTTAGTAACTGCCAATAGTAATACTGGCTATACTACAAGACAGCAGAGTAAAATATAATGCTATTCAAACACCATAATGATCTGCACCAATAAGAAGGTGCTTTAACAAGACTTGTGTCACCAATTTGGTTGCACTCAGATTGAACAGCTAACTTGTCACAAGACAATTGGCTGACTCTGCGCTGATTATTGTAATCGGGTAAAGTGTCCATTGAGTGATTGTTGTTATAATAATCCAGTGATCAGACATAAAGCTACATTCACCATGTGAGCTGTGCGAGAAAGTGTGTAAACATATGTAGGGAA
>WWET01000061.1:254097-268100 GCA_011038615.1 Limnodynastes dumerilii | reverse complement strand
ATAGATAGATAGATAGATAGATAGATAGATAGATATATATAGATATATCTCTTTATATCTTATTTATATTAGAAAACAGGTACTGACAGGAAAGTTGTCACAAAACCAAACCAAACTCGGAGGCACAGAGATCTGAATATCAGGATTGTATTATTTAGCATTAATCATTGACACAGGTAGAATAAGCTATCGGTGAGTCAGTTGCATCACCACACATGGGTGAATAATGGAACTGATGGCAACCAAATGAAAGATAGATATATAGATATATCTCTTTATATCTTATTTATATTAGAAAACAGGTACTGACAGGAAAATTGTCACATTAGAAAACCAAACTCGGAGTCACAGAGATCTGAATATCAGGATTGTATTATTTAGCATTAATCATTGACACAGGTAGAATAAGCTATCGGTGAGTCAGTTGCATCACCACACATGGGTGAATAATGGAACTGATGGCAACAGAACCAAATGAAACTAGTATCAAAACATTGCAGCATATACTGTTCAAATATGGGGCTCTGAATTTTGTATGTGTTGTCACACCATTTAGCTCTCTGATCAGGCATTGTGTACTAGTCACTGATGTAAGCAATGTTCATCGTATCATAATTACCAGCCAATGAATCTGTTGTATAATGTTTGTCATACGTGCATTAACCACGCCCAGAATTCCCCCTTTAAATGCCTCCCTCCACCCCTTCATACTTAAGTCCCTAGGAACCGAGATTAACTAAATTCGTAATGGTGATCCAGAGCCGTCCTGTTCTTAAGTCCAAGGTAGATTGCGTACATTAAGTTACTACGCGTGCGCAGTTTATCCCTTCTTAAGTTCACGCACCTAAAAAGCTGCAGATTCTTAATTGTGAATCAGGTCCTTCATGAGCATTATTTGCTGGTGGGCACCACACACCCTAGCACTGACTCTGCATGTAGTGTAGCACCACATAGCCACTGGGCACATGTTTGTCCTAATGATGTCTGCCCCATACAGGATCAGTTTGGGGCAAAACATTTCCAGCAAATAAATGTTATTTCTCTAGCTTGCTGCATACTATTAATTGCTATAAAATGCTTTGCCAGGGAAACATGTTTCTGAAGGAATATAGCACCTGTATTTGTTCATCACAGAATCCTTTTCAATCCCTTTCATTATATTTTCATTGAACAAAGTAATTACATTGGCTTGTGCTCAGGATATTTCTTTGGCTGGAGTCCTTGTTAGATAATGGTAAGAATGGATAGCCTGCCATCCAGCTCAAGGAGAAAACCAAACACATATAATAGCCAAAATACTGCTTGGGAGGAAAGGGACAACGTTATTTGCCTGATCTCTTTACAGTGTGCTGTGTATTCCTTGGTGACGTTGTGTGACTAGGTTTGCTCTGCATGATGGAAGAATTGGGACATTAATGTTCAAGTGACATTCTTCTGCCAGGAGCATCTGAAAAGCCAGAAAGGAACTTGTGTTTCTGTAGACAAGATGAGTGAATAATATAACATTCTGGAGTTCTACGTAACATCCAGGCGCTGTATAAAGACCAGTTAATAAATAAATAATGCAAGGAGAGAGAAAAGTGGATACATTACCTGTTCCTGGCTGTAAGTTCTATTTTGTATTTAAACTATTGCTCAGTACAATTCAGTAGACAAACTATTCTCTGGGCCAGATATACTAAGCTGCGGGTTTGGAAAAGTGGAGATGTTGCCCATAGCAACCAATCAAATTCTAGCTGAAATTCTCCTGTATGTAATAGGAAAGTGAGAGCTACAATCTGATTTTTTGCTATGGGCAACATCACCACTTTTCCAAACCCGCAGATAAAAGCAGACACTTTGCAACGCGAGTGGAGGCAACCGTCCACTTTGCAAAAGTCTGGATCTGGGTCCATACTTATCTGTCAAGACATTACAGTAATACAGAGGTCAGATACCAAAGACAGATTGTATTTAGACAGGTAAATGATGTCTCAGGAAGCCATAACTGTATGAAGTCTCAGTGAAGGTGGAAGTGTTAATGATATGTCGCATGTAATGATCCTGCACATTCCAGTGCCTGAAAAAGAGAAAGTATACAAGTTTGTCTTCTGTAGATAGCAGGGGACCAAACCTAATGTCTTCACACGGTGTGTCACTATTCTCGTTTCCTTTGTATCAGTGTCACTGTACTGTTAGAGATATTTGCTGCCACCAAGCTACTCCCCATGGCACACACTCTGCACCAAAATCTTTGTATATAGATATAAATAGGGGTGCCACAGGGGGAAAGGGGGATTCAGCGGGGGGAGGGGGACCATGTATAAATCCTGCCCCCTCACTCCTTAAAACGCCCCTACACTGGACGCTGGGTTAAACTCAGGATAGCCAGGGGATGGTTTAGAGTTTAGTTCTTTCCTTGTTGGTCACAGGATATAGATGGCACAATTCTTAAACAGTGATTTTTTTTATTGGCTCAGGGGTCCTAACAAGGACCTTTCCGCACTATCTGGGGGTACAAGTGATCATTCAGAAGTTCAGATGGAATACATTTTGCAATACAAAGTACAGCTTGTTTTATAGTGATTGTGACACACAGGGGGAGGCAGGGGAAAACCTGCTCCCTGCCCTTAGCTGGCACCACAAAATCTTACGCATACAGTGTTGAACATTAGGATGTAATATTTCCTCTAAGCATGAATTTAACACAATTTAAATCCCAATTTAGATATTTCCTCTCTTTCTGCAAGATACAGGATGGAAAGCTAATGACCCCCTACTGTGCCTTCATACTAAACACGTTTTGGTCACTCCACTGTGAAAAGGCTTCATTAACATGGGACTTGCTATCAGAAAACATTTTCTTCAAAATAAGCAAATGTCCTAGAAATCTATACTTTTCCAATACAAAAATCAGTATATTTGCCATGATGTACAGCGACACACTGTGCCACTAATATATATAAATTTATATGATAAGCAATATTGACGTAATCCAGCCGCAGCCTTACTCTCAGTCTTTGGATCAGTCTTCGAGTCTGCAGTGTTGCAAGTGATACAACTAGTCCTTAGCTTATGTGCAATAGAGAGGTCTATGGTAATCCATCACTACTTGGGATCCTTACCCCTCCTAGTAATATCATGGTAGATGTGTACAATCCTTCACCACACAATCCCACAAATCATAGATCTCCCAACAGTTATTACAATTGTAACTCTGATATCAACACATTAAAGCAATTGAGTAACTAAGAATGTCAAGAACGGTTCAAATAAATAAAGAAAAACATCTTATACTCATCTCATTTTTTTTCTTCATTTTTTTTTTTAACAAACTGAATCAATCAGCTAAATGTAGTTTGACTGTGAGACAGCGCTTTTTGGAATTACTGTGCTGAAATGTGTCAGATGCGCCATACAACTCAGAGGAATAATAGTGTGTGATGTGCTAAATAAAAGCATTACAAACCCAGCTCTCCGGCTTCCTAGCAAGTGTCAGGGTATCCGTGCTCGCATATAAATGAGCATTTTGTGGCACCATGCGCACATGCAGATGAAGGTGCCTTTGAGAGGAATATTGATCATTTGATATTTTTCACAAATAAAGGCAAGATTGCACATTAAAGTGCTGGATTTGTCCGCAGTCATCGCTCATCGGGGAGAATTTAGAAAAAGCATAACTGAAATCCTGCCTCTATTTATCTAGGAGGATAAAGACTAAATGGAAAGCAGATAATGCTGTAACTTATGTTAATTTTTGAAACTAGGAATGCTAAATATTTTATGATACTATCACCCCCTAAACGAGCACAGAACATGCTGCTGCACTGGTAAAGAGCTTTGAATTAGGCCGACAGCTGCGTGCACATTCCTGAAACAGTCGCCCCAACAGAAACAGATGCAACTTTATTGTCATAGATCTGACTCTAATTACAGTGTGACAGGTCTGACGGCCGGTTTCTCGACTGGTATTGAGGCTCAGAGATGCAGTAAGAACAAGTGATAAAACAGGCACTTGAAATGTGAAGAGTTTACAGAATACCTAGAAAGTCACTTCCCAGCAATGCAAAATACAGCACTTATGGCTGGCTGTATCTGCCACAACTGATAAGCAATCCAAGGAAGGATATAAAGAATACAAATATATGTGCAAAATCATCTGCACATCCAGTTATAAATAGTGGCAATATCAATATTTGTTTTTTATTGTAAAGATCCACTGACTACTATTTATTAATAGAAAAGCTAGAAGTAGGTGATACTGCAGCTGATAAATAAGACTAACTTGTATTTTTCATTTCTGTCTCCATTATTGAAGTCATGTTGTTTTAGACACTGTAACTGCCAATCTTTGATTACATCTTCCCCTCCACGAAAATGGCCATTTCCCTTGGCCTCAATGCAGGAAAATAGGACACAATTTCATCATACCACAATGATTTCTGGATTTGAAACAGTATCAGGGAAATTGCCAGCACTTCAGGGAGTCAGGGAGCTCACCCACTATTCAGGGAGACTTGGCTACTGTAATTGTTAAATGTGTTGACAGTCAGTTGGTCCAATGGTAGAAAGGGAGTAAAAGTCAATTAAAGGAAATAAAATAGAAACGCTTTGGATACACTTCACAAACATTCAACAGCTGACAGACTGCTCTATAAATCTTCACACAGACGATACACTAACATGACTTAGTGCCTGGACCATCCTGCAAACCAGTCAATGGGCCTAATCCAGACTTAATAACGACAACCAATTTATGCGTGCAGTAGATGTTACTCATTGTAACTCTGATTACGCAACTTGTATGTAACTCCGTACCATAGGGCGTGACATCGCTACGCAAGCCGAATATACACATTGTGGGCGGAGGAAGGCATTTAAATTGTACAGTATGGGCTGGGTTAGGCACTAACGTACAACAAGGCGTTACATACACACAGAGACACGCAAGGTAAAATTAAGGTAAGGTTCTGTATAGCTAAGTTACGTACATGAGAGGGGAGTGCATTATCCTTAGTAGTGTGTAACTTAGGTATGCTTGCGTGCATAAAAAAGATCTTAAGTCTGGACACAGGCCAACGTTTGTATTTATACAGCCCCCAAATGTTGATAGTCAGCTATAGTCAGCTATTTCAGTTAATTTTGAAGCATTGATGGCCATTTTCAATTGAAGTCCTTCATATTTACAAAACTGCAGTTTCCATGACCATCCATGCAAACATCAGATGTGTCCACTATTTACTAAATGCTTGAGCGCAGTTTCTCACTCCACTCCAAGCATAAACATAACGCCATCTTAAGATTTCTAGAAATTTCAGCTACATTAGGGGGAGGAAAGGAGGGGGTATGTATGGAGAGATCGCTGTAATACACAAATATGTATGTAAATTAAAAATAAAATATAAATAAAAATGTTAACTAAAATACATAAATTAACAATAATAAAAAAAAAAAGAAAGAGTTAAAACTTACCTGACCGGGCAACGTGTCTACAGATTTCATAGTTCAGACATGAACACGCTGCGCAGGCTCAGGGCTTCATTTAGCCTTCATATGGATGCGAGGATACTACGATGTCTGCGATGACCTTGCAGATCATCACAGGACCTCGTCGGAGTGAGTAACTGTAAATGAGGTGAACGAACCTGCCAGGCTCACTGCGAGGAGAAGCGGGTCTGGAAAAGGTACGTTTACTTCAAAGGTTAATCTTTATAAATAGAGCCCAATATGTCTTATGTAAGACCATTCCCTTGCACTCATCTCTCCACAGACCATCATTTATTTTCTATGTTCATTACTTCCATATATTAAGACATTAAGGGGTGCATTCAATTTAATTTCATGTAAAATTAAGTACAAATATAACAGATCAAAGCTCCACTGCATTTATGGTATAGACATATTGTGATTGTCTTAGAACCCAAAACAGAACTACACACGCAAGCAATGCAGTCAAAAAGAATTATTATTGTTCATAGATGTTTTAATATGGGCTGATACCACTATACCCATTTTACCCTCAAACACTAACTATCTGTAATAAATACCACCATCTGAAAATGAATGCCCGTATGCATGTCTATATTACAACATCGTACTCTATATATACACACACACACACCTAAGCTTCAATCAGTGGTGGATTTACTATGAAACTAATGCAGCTTAAGCTTTAGGGCCCCTAATCCCAGAGGGGTTATTCAGTGCATTATTCAGTGACTTTAACATCTGAGATAACCCAATATAGCAATATGAATCAAAATCTAAGATGTAGTGATTACATTTTTTTTTTTATTTTGGTATATACCATGGAACAACCCCATAGATTACGGGTTACCCAGACCTCATTGCTGATGAGAAGGGGCTCACTGCTTGGCCCAGTTTCATGGACTCCATCTCACTAGCCCATTCTCCGCCATTTGGGCCTCGAGGTACTTGCCCTTTGGATCTTGTTGGATATTGCCCTATTGTTGCTTGGCCACTGGCTTCAATGCTTTGCAGAAGCATATTATTAGGGGGCAGCAAGTCAGTATAGAGAAAGACCCACAAACAACAGACCTTTGTAAATTCTTTATTTTTCAGGAATAACAGTACATCAAAGAGACACTCATTTACTCTAGTATAGTTTATTTCTAACTATCTGCAGAGCCAGACACATCTTGTGTTTCCAGCTTCTCGTCCCTTGTCCCACCTCTCCAGATGGATCACAGGTAAATGTGCATATGCTAACACATAAACTGTGATATAATGGGTCTTAGCGCTGCACTTGTAAGGAGTGCACTGACTGAGCTGCGTTTGTGTGCAGGTGTCCCCATTATCCCCATTATATATGATATATAACAAGGCTGGAAGTGAGGGGGTATACGGGGGTCTGCCATACCGTCACTTCTCCCACACATTTTATTGAAAAGCTATAAATCTCCATTCACTTCTATTATTTCTATATTTTCATGCCGCCACTTCTAAATTTCCACTTTGACCACTGATATATAATATATATTTATACATTGAAGCACATAATAAGATACAGCTTTCGGGTATACAAAATATAACAATATACATGCAACAACTACTTTTAGTAGATACATTCACATTTTACAGAAGGGCTATGTCCCTATATTTTATGATGATTATATAACTCATAACAGTATTCAGGTACCATAGGTGAGTAAGAAAGAAGGGAAATAAATCACACATAATATGCAATAAGGGTAGTTACTATTCTTATTATTCTAACTATGAAAATAACTTAGGCTCAGGTACAAGAAAATTCTTCTAAATGTTCTTTTTTATTTTCTAATAACGGTGCTGTATTGTCACATGTAGGCCTCGGAGTGCCGGTTACATGATGATGAGGGAGAGGATGAGACAGCTGATGGCACAGATGAGAGAGAACTGCAGGAAACCTGTGTACAAGAGAAAGGAGTCAGAAGCTATTTCAATGGCATTGCTTCATAGTGATATCATGGCGGTGGGGGGGTATTTTTATATTTTGTATGCAGGAAAGAACGTGCCTTTTGCATGTAGAGCATTAATGCTGAAAATATGTATTGTTTTCTGTGCTATTTATAGCTGAATTTAGAAGAGTTTTCTCCCAACTCAGATTTGTTTGCATTTGCAATGCAACATGGCTTTGTCAGATGGCATATTTGATTCATCATTTGCCATTTTCTCTTAACTCTGAATAATCCCCACTCAGGGGTGTAAGAACAAAGTGGGATATAGGTCAACTCTTGTGAAACCTATAAAAGGGGTTAGAGGGAACAGAGGAAATTCTGTAGGGCACTATTGATAACATTCTTTTATTTTTAGCTTAAGTATGTGAGTGGACATTACTGGCCATAGTACATATGACCTGGAAATACTACTGTGTGGCTCAATCAACTGACCTAGAGACACTACACTGTGGCATAATCATGTTTTCTGGGGACATTATTGTCTGGCATAATCATGTGACCTGGGGATATTTTTGTGTGGCATTATTTTCTCTGTAAGGCACATAAAATAAGGAGTTGACATTTACAGTATGTTATGGTCATTAATGATAATTCTTCTTATCTTGTAGGAATGGCACAACAGATAGTAGAATCCAGCTATTCATATGACATATGGGACAATGTGCAGCATGATCTCAATCTAATACTGGCATTATTACCTGCAGCGTTATTGCCATCACCTCCAGCCATTGCTTTTTTCTGAGATGGAGATAACGCATTTTTCTGTTTATCTGATACAGCCACTGAGTTCTCTGGACCCAGGTTCATCAGCTGGTCAAGATTTAATGCCTAGGAACATAAGAATTACATTAGGCCAGGTGCCAGATTCTGCAGGGTGGTGGTTACTGAGTTGCCGAACAAACTACTTACTGAAAACACATCGGGAGGGATTAAGTTGATGGAATCAGGGTCCAAATATGGCATCACAGTCACTGAAAGCTGAATAATTTCTTTGGTGCTGAAACCACCTGCATATAGGGCATAATCACAGAAAAGGGGATTACTGGAGGGTCTGGCGCAAAGAACTGGAAAAACAATGTCTGTTATTTCTGCCTGTAGTAGAAGACCAGATGCTTCTGCATGTAGACCCCGACTCTGGGGAACTATATTTTTACACTGAAACAAGGTTGGTTTTTAGCAAGGTGCCCTTGTGCTTGCTACTCATTATTAGGTGCATCAAAAACAGGAGCTTAACACAATAGAGCGCATTTCTTGGTACATTTCTGTGCATATTTAAAGTACTTCAAGTATACTCATCTGGCAATTTCATGTAAAAATGGCTATATACTGCCTTATATCTGCCCTTCAACTTATACTATTCACATTTCTTTCTTATTTAGTGTTTCTCAATTATAACTTATAACTTAACTATTTGTCCCTCTTACAGAGCGTTGTCAGTCCATGTAAAGAAAGTCTATATTTTTAAATATTTCAATATATAACCCTTAATTGTGAAGTTTGCTATTTTTCGAATATTTCATTATAGAGAACCTGCTTAAATTATAATCACCCTTATTTCAAATTTGTCTCTTTTTAGAATACGTTCATGCGAATGTTTGGCTTTTATATTTTAACGATTTGCTAAATTTTGTATTCATGATTTCAGTTATTTCAAATTGATCACAATGCGATATATGTTTTTACTGAATAATCAAAATGCAATATATGTGTTTTCAAATTGCAGTTTATCGATCGTTAATTTTATAATTACTTCATTTCGAATATTTAAAATTTATAAACATTTGCAAACCGATATAATTGTTTTCAGAATCTTCATATTTGAATATAGGTAATAGTTTGGCGATTGTTGTTTTTATAATATTTCTATATGTAATATCTAATTCCGATAATTCATTGTGATAATTAATTCACATTCTTAATTCACATTATTGCAATAGCGATAATTCATTCACATAAGTTTTGCAATTAATAATTTTCTTAATATACATTGCAATAATTAATTCATAACAGGTAAAGTCACACAATGTAACATTAGAGTTAGGGTTTTTTTTTTAAACTTCAGAAGGAAACATTTGGGATCCAATCTAAAAAAATAGCTCTGTATTGAGATGCTTTGGTAATCCTATCTTCTAGTGCTCAGAGATATACTTGTGGTGAAGGTGAGTGGCCCGGGCCCTGTACTGTAGCTGGAAACATTAAACCGTATCTCACCTACTGCTGATCCAATGTCCTGACAAATGTCTGGTGTCCAGTGACTAGGAGCCCCAAAGGAATTCAGCGCCTTTGCCTTTAGGGCTGACAGTACTGCAGTATCCGGGCAAAGAAGTTTTCCCAATCTCGGCGCTGCATTGCTAGGAACAAAAAAGGATTGTGTAAGGTGTCACTTTACTCCCCGTCCTATGTGCGCATGTAATATAGCTTATGTGTTGCTAGCTTATAGAACTGCAATTTCTGCTGAATTTTCCCTTTCAGGATTACTGGTGCTGTGTTAGGTTTAGTATACATAGTGTGTCATAGGGCCTGATCCAGACCTACGCCGATGCACTGTGCTTACTAAAGCACAGCGTATTGGCGTTCACTTACCCCGACACTCCCCCTGTGCGGGCGTATGGCCCCTTCCTTACGCCGTCTAAAGGCTACCCTAACTTCAGCCGGCGTAAGGAAAGGGCCATACGCTCGCACAGGAGCGTATGGCCGCCTAGCCTGCCCTCTTACCCTCATTAAACTACCTCCCCCCGCCCACCTACACTAATCTGGACGCTGGGGGACGTCCCCTCCAGCGTCCCTACGGCGCTGCTACGGACGCCCGATCCAACATCTGCCCGGCGCATGCGCAGATCGTCTGAAAAGCCGATCTTATGCTTTTACGCTAGGACGGCGGGCGTAGGTCTGGAACAGGCCCATTGTGAGCTATGTCTACTGCATTGCAAATATTGTGGCATCTTCTTATGAACCACTCATTGTAATACAAATGTATCTGATATCACAGAAAACATTTGTGCTGCAGTGTTGCAAGAAAGAACTTTAAGCATTGCTGAATAGCATTATTATGATGTGATACTTCTGAGTTTACCTGTATGCTGAGCTGCTTATCTGGGAGATTTGGTTGGCAGTCATCATGCACAGGAAATAGCCCAGTCCCACCAGCTCGGTATCCGTCAAGGTGCTGGGAGGCCTAGAGCCTAGGTAGCTATTCAGTATTTTAGTTGACCGAGTCTTATACTGAGATGGAAAATCAGGAATAAACAAAGATCATCACATAAAACAGCACAAAAGTACCACCAGTGAAAACATCAGGAAAACAATGAATCGTTGGTGTAAGGTCTTCCCTTCCTGAGTCTGAATACTATCCAAATACCATTAAGTTTACAGGGCAGGAAAAATAAAACTGTTTTTAGCGCCCCTCCACTTCCCCTCCCTAAAAATATAAATAAAAAAGATATGTATGTGTCTGCCTATTCATTTCCATCCTTTTGCATGTGCCACTGCTGCCTCTTGTATGTGTGTCCAGATTCTGTTTATAAGTGTCCATGTTCCCTTTCTGTCCCTTGCATGTGCTCCAATTCTGCTCCTTATATGTGTCCATGTTCCATTTCTGCCCCT
Organism: Limnodynastes dumerilii; assembly: GCA_011038615.1. NCBI lineage: Eukaryota > Metazoa > Chordata > Amphibia > Anura > Limnodynastidae > Limnodynastes > Limnodynastes dumerilii. Next base: position 257,061 of record WWET01000061.1, on the reverse strand, counting down.
TGTATGTGTTCCAATTCTGCTCCTTATATGTGTTCATGTTCCATTTCAGCCCCTTGTATGTACTCCAATTCTGCTCCTTATGAGTGTCCATGTTCCATTTCTGCCCCTTGTATGTACTCAAATCCTGCTCCTTATATGTGTCCATGTTCCATTTATGCCCCTTATATCTGTCCAGCTTTCATTTATGCCCCTTATCTGTCTATGAGTGAAGGAAACTGGGACTGTTATCTTCCTCTTATAGATAGCTGTTCATTGCACTACCCTGCTTCAAGCTGTAACTTTACTTTGGACAGTCATCAACACATCTTCCCACGGTGACCACAACATTTAGGCGTATTGCATAACCAATAGGACAATAGTTGGTTGTTGATAGTTCTAGTAATGAGCCATCTAATCCACTTATTCATCTTTGTATCTCCAATACGTGAAAGCTCTATCCGTTTCATATCAGGACAGTACCCAGGATAGTATCAGGGCATGGTATCTATTCCCACATGATGTAGGCTTTAGACACGATGGTAGCTAATTTGCATATACACCCAGGGCAAGCTGAGATCTGTAGTGCCCCCATAAAATATAAAGGTCAGCCCTATACAAATAAATAAATTACAGGCTTAGGTATTTTGTGTTTTTTTTTTATGTTTCATGGGGAGGGGTAATTATTTATTAATTAATTTTTTTTAGTTCTTGCGCTGGCCCTGTTTTTGTGGGACCTCTAAGGCATGATGGCCATATTGCATTGCACCTAATAGGTTTCGCACATCGCAGGGGATAGAATCGGGTCCACAGACTATAGGATGTCAGCAGACACCTTAGTCATATAAAACATCCAGTTTGAGAATAAGGTGCAAGTGTGGGCCTGAGAAAAGCCATGCTGCTATGTGAGAGCTGCAATTATTATTTTGCATGCAGGGAAAATAGGTTGCCTTTGCTCATAGAACTCACATACTGCATAGCTCTATGTTTAATCTGTAGATTAGAGTTGAATTGGGAAACCTCAAATTACTGTAGTTCAACATGGTTTTGCTCAGGTCTACATTTGCACCTTTTGTGCCCTTACTATCATACTCTCAATCACATCCCTCGTGTTTATACATCTGTTCTACAACTCAATCTAAAGGTTATTTAATATAACAATGAAGGTTAGGAGAGCCATGCTAACACCTTGGCTTATAGTCTTCTATGTAGTAAAGCATCACAGAAAGATAAGCTTAACGAGGGGCATGTTCACCATTAAAGAAGGCAACATTCAGGCACAGTTTTCAGTTAAATAGATAACTGGCAATTGTGTATATTATGTATGTGGATTTATTTGCGTGTGACATGTGATGGCTCTTACACTGGGACTTGCCCACTCGCTGTAACCAGATATCTCAGATATTGTGTCAATGTCCACTTGGCTGAAAACAGAGACTTCAGAGTCGGCGAATCCCAAATTTATCCGCTTCAGAGATGAAATCTGGATAGTAGTGATGGAGGAGCCAAAAACCTGAACACACAAAGGAGAAATCAGTTTCAGTAACAGTCCAGAAATGCAACCAAAAACAACAGAACACACCTAATAATCATAGCTCATCTTCTTCAATGTAACTGGCAGGCCGAATGTCCCTATCAGAAATCCTAAACTGCTGATAGGGAAGTGCAAAGAATCCTGTTCATTGCTTGGTGCGTTCTCTAATTCTCAGCTCTATAAATTAACTCCTAAGGGCTTCATTTATGAAATATAAAGAGTTTCCAGCCTTTATTATGGGTAATTTTTTGTGAATGGGACTGTAACTCTAGTGCTATCCCCTTAAGTTTTGCATGTAGGCAGTGCATCAGGGCAGTTTAACTTAGCTGTCAGGAAGATTGCCATTTCTAAATAATACTTAACTAAACCAATCATTCTAAATACTGTCTTCTCCTGGTGATCACTGCAGCATAGCTCACAGTATAGCTCTCCTGCTATATGATCTAACGGCCAATTGACAGTATATAGATCATGATCCGCATGATTCCTGCAATTTCTTTAACTTCTTTCTGATTAATTATTTCATTAGTTACTGAAGCCCAGGAATATATATAATAATACTGAACCAGATCTAGACTTGCCAGCACTGTGTTCTGAGCTCCAAACACAGCGCTCCATTTGTGCCTCCCCCAACAAGGCATTCTCATCCACAGGAAGGAAGGAAGGAAGGGCAGAGTTTACTGCCTTCAATTAGTACAGTTGGAATATATTTAAATACAGGGCAATGGACAATGTTCTATTGCAAGACATTGCTAAAATGGCATTAAAAGGGGAGGTAATAATCATGGGTGATTTTAATCTACCTGATGTAAACTGGGATAAGTCTTCAGCAAGCTCCACTAGAAGTAGGGACATTTTAAATTCATTACAGGGAGTGTCCCTTAAGCAACTGGTAAGAGAGCCCACTCGCAAAGAGGTCATCTTAGATTTAATACTTACAAATGGTGACCGAATCTCAGAAGTAAGTGTGGATGAGAACCTAGGATCCAGTGATCATCAAGCAATATGGTTTAGTATAATGACTGGGAGAGAAGCGTGCCACACGAAAACGAGGGTGCTAGACTTTAGGAAGGCAGATTTTGTAGAAATGGGGAAATGTGTAAGTGATTCTTTGGCAGAGTGGAGGCACATAAAAGGAGTACAGGAGCAGTGGGGAAATTTAAAAAATGCATTATTAACAGCAACAGACCTTTGTATAAGAATGGTTAGAAAAAACCCCAGAAAAAGAAAGCCAATGTGGTTTACAAAAGAGGTAGCAACTACAGTGAAAGCAAAAAAGATGGCCTGTCGGAATTATAAGCAATCTCAGAGTAATGATGACAGGGAGGTGTATTTTACAAAGCAGAAAGAGGCTAAAAAGGTTATCAGAGCAGCAAAGGCACAAACTGAAGAAAAACTGGCCCACTTAGTACAAAAAGGGGACAAAAGCTTTTTTAGGTATATAAATGAAAGGC
>WWET01000061.1:229765-242772 GCA_011038615.1 Limnodynastes dumerilii | reverse complement strand
TTCACAAAAGAAAGAGAAGGGAAGGGTCCACTTTTAAATAGGAAGGCTATTAATACAATGGGGGAAATTACTACTACTTTCACTGAGGAGCAGGTATTAAAAGAACTTTCAAACCTGAACGTGGACAAATCAATGGGACCAGATAGGATACATCCAAGGATATTAAAATAAGTTAGATGGGTGCTGGCAAAACCATTAACTGAATTATTCAATCAGTCACTAATAACTGGGATAATTCCAGAGGACTCGAAAATAGCAAATGTCGTCCCTCTGCGTAAACTACCGACCAGTGAGTCTAACATCAGTAGTAGGGAAATTGATGGAAACACTGTTAAAGGAACAAATTGTACAGTATCTTAAATCCAGTAACTCACAGGATCCCAAGCAGCATGGCTGGGGGCGGGGCAGATCATGTCAAACAAATCTTATTGAATTTTTCTCCTCAAAGTAGCCCCCTTTTGCTTTATTGACAGCTTTGCACACTCTTGAATTAACAGGTGTGCTCAGTCAAGAGTCAATCTGTGAATTACTTCGTAATGTGAGGAAACACTGTTAAAGGAACAAATTGTACAGTATCTTAAATCCAGTAACTCACAGGATCCCAAGCAGCATGGATTCACTGGGGGCAGATCATGTCAAACAAATCTTATTGAATTTTTCTCCTCAAAGTAGCCCCCTTTTGCTTTATTGACAGCTTTGCACACTCTTGAATTAACAGGTGTGCTCAGTCAAGAGTCAATCTGTGAATTACTTGCCTTCGTAATGTGTTTGAGACCATCAGTTGTGTTGTGCAGAGGTAGGCTTAGTACACAGTGGACAGCACTATTTGACTACTGGCTAAGGCTTTCAACCATGCTGTGGTCGGATTTGACACTCAGAAAAACACGTCAACAAGATCGACATGTATTTTTCTGGCTCGCAGGGTGAATTGCCACTAACTTGCCTCTAGCCAAGAGCAAATTGCTAAACGGTGAGTTAATGGCGATTTGACTGCGAGTTAGTCAAAGCGACCTTTATGAATGCAGTGAGTTGTATGTATAACATTGAAAAAATCACAGTCGCGATTTTAGGGACGACGATTTTCCAGAGGCCTAAACTCACATGAGTTTACCTTTTGTAAACACAGTGATTTCATTCTCACTGCAAACTCACATAAGTTTAGGCTATTTCTGCAAAATCGCCCTTTGTAAATAAACCCCAAGAAGGAAAATGATGGAGGGCTGCTTCAAATGACCTGGCCTCCACAATCATCCTACCTAAACCCAATTGAAATGGTTTGGGATGAGTTGGACCGCAGAGTGAAGGAAAAGCAGCCAACAAGTGCTCAGCACCTCTGAGAACTCCTTCAAGACTGTTGGAAAACCATTCCAGGAGACTGCCTCATAAAGTTGACTGAGAGAATGCCAAGAGTGTGCAAAGCTGTTATTAAAGCAAAAGGGGGCTACTTTGAGGAATCTAAAATTTAAAATATATTTTCATTCGTTTAACACTTTTTTGTTGACAACATAATTCTATATGTGTTCTTTCATAGTTTTGATGTCTTCAGTATTAATCTACAATGTAGAAAATAATTTAAATAAACAAAAACCATTGAATGAGAAGATGTGTCCAGACTTGTACTGTATATATTTTCAATTATATTGTTGCACCAGGAAGGATCACACTAAATGTATGAGATCTATGATAAATCAGAGGGAAGAATTGTAGTTCTGTACTGAAATACCTGAGTTGCCAATGATTCCTGATTACATGGCAAGCGTAACATCTTATGTCATTTAATGGCTAAATTAAAGCCAGCATGTACTGTATGTAACACCCCAGGCTAATCTAGATAGACACATATCTAACACTCCAAGCTAATCCGAATAGACATGAATGTAACACCCCAGGCTAATCTAGATAGACACATATCTAACACCCCAAACTAATCCGTATAGACATGAATGTAACACCCCAAGCTAATCTGTATAGACATGTCTGTAATACCCCATGCTAATCCAGATAGACATATATCTAACACCCCAGGATAATCGGGCTAGCCACTAATCTAATACCCCAGTCTTATCCGAATAGACATGTATGTAACATCCCAGGCTAATCCGGCTAGCCATGTGTTTAATATCCCAGACTAATCTGGATAGCTATGTATCTAATACCCCAAGCTAATCCAGATAGCTACATATCTAATACCCCAGGCTAATCCAGATAGCTACATATTTAATACCCCAGGCCAATCCGGATAGCTATGTATCTAATACCCCAGGCTAATCCGGATAGCTATGTATCTAATACTCCAGGCTCATCCGGATAGCTACGTATATAATACCCCAGGCTCATCCAGATAGCTACGTATCTAATACCCCAGGCTCATCCGGATAGCTACGTATCTAATACCCGAGGCTCATCCGAATGACACAGTAATTTATATGTGATTGACACTTACTGTATAGCCAGTTTAAGGTTGTTAGGATATGGCCAGTGATCCCATGTGATATTTAGCATGCTGTTTATGTGTTTTTGCGCCCTCATTGGTCACCAGAAGATTATAGAAGTGCCCCAACTCATGATGTTACTGTGATGAAACTAAAATTTGGAAAATGCCATTTGTGGCTTTTCCCTCCCAAAATATTCCATTTTCATACAACTCTGCATACACAGACCCATGAGTTCTCTTATGTAATGTCTTATACCTGACTTCAACCTTTTCTTTGTATAGGATGTCAGGTGCACAGGTATCATCAATACTTAGGGAGCACCAATGTATAACTTACATCTTCTGCACTTTCCTATGGGACATCCATTCCATGGTGTATCACTGATAATTGTGTGGATGACTTACCTAGTGCCCTTTGGACTCGGGTACTTTGCGAACTTGTGTAAAATTCTAAAAGCCTGGCGGTCAGGTTTTGCAGATTAGGCATGTAGTTAAAATCCGGTAAATTGGAAAAGGTGCCAGATTGTTGGGCCGAGGATATAATATTTGTAAGGGCATCTTGAATGTCAGCCTGTCAGGAAGACATGGAAATGTTAAAAATATTCGTAGGGTGTTCTCTATTCTATGTAAATATGGCTGAAGTGCCATTCTGCTGTACATTGCTCTCCTCTCACAAATAATGGACAGTAATGTTATCCATTCCATATACCATAATGTGCCTGGAGGAACCAAACTGCCATACACACCTCTCATCTCACAGATAGAGCACTGTTACCCCATACCATAAGGTGGCTGAAGAAACCACACTGCCATACACAACTCTCTACACACAGATAAAGTACTATATATTTTATCAGGTGATTGTCATTCAGCATATATATAATCATGTATTATAATTATTACCGTGTCTGGAATCTTGGCCAAATCTTCCAGGTTAAGTGTCGCAGTCAAAACACCAAGTTGTAAGAGTGTATCTTTTGTCCAGGTACTGGGGTCTCTGTAAGACAAAATATAAAAATATCACACACATATTGATAATGTTTCCATACATGGACCATGTTCACACTTAAGAATGCTTTAGGTTATTAATCTTACACACCCAAGTAACATGCCGACTCCCCTGACACGCTGTCAGCCATTTTTCCGACTTATGAATGCCATAGGACTATCTTATCTTTAGGTTCGTAGTTGTGTGCGTATGTTGGCTAATTAGGAATGTTGTTGTGTAACTGCGCCCAGAATTCCCCATTTAAATGGCTCCCTCCACCCCATCTTCTTATCTTTGAGCCAAATCCAGAACAACGCTTGTGAGCGAATTTACGCGCGGCGGACACGTAAAATCGCGTTTTGGTAAGCACTGCACATGCGCACCATAGAAAATACGGTCTGTAACGTAGTGTAAATGTGAACGTATGGGCCATTCACATATGTGTCGCGTAAATCCTTACGTGTGGGCGTGCCGATTTTACGTGAGTCTAAAATAGGTCTGAAATACGCTATGTAGGCGGGTGTTTATATTTAAAGTGTACAGTATGGGCGTGCTTAGCTGCGTAAATACGTGTTGCCCATATGTACATGAGCGGATCACATCGGTTACGTGGGAAAAAGTTAAGGTAGGGTTTGGAAAGCGGATCTCGGACAAAATACGTACATTCAAGGGGTGTGACAAGGGGAGTGCATAGAAGGTACGCACGCGAAAATACGCTCCGCGAGGAAACGTATTGCAAGCGGAGTTCTGGATCTACCCCTTTGTTCTTAATTTGTGCCTGCTTGTCCCTTTTTGCTTAAATCACTACGAACCTAGATAATCAGACACCTAAGGACCTGTTATAGCCTCTTTTAGTGTTATTGTTGACATATTGACTTTATATTGCATTGAATTATACTATAGAATAAGTAGAGAATATCTTATTTATTCAATTCCATTATTTGCTGAGGATTGATTGATTGATTGCCTCATCTCTACTACAGCAGCGCCACTATTGTATACATTTTACTTTCATTAAAAATGTGAATGTACTGCATGTTTTACAGAGCATTCTGGGATATATTGGCTTTAAAAATATAGTTACCAATAAATGGTAAATAACTGATTCTTACTTGAACTGGACAAGAATCTGCTGCCTCACAGCCTCCTTCAAAGCACCATCAAATCTCCCACAAGCCTTCAGATTCTCCATGATGGCCATGAACACGGAGGATGACAGATTCATGACATCTTTGTCTCCAAAGACACAAACTAGGTTTCCCAGTAACCGTGCCTGGTCCACAGTCAGACTCTGCATCTGCGTCTTGTTCTAAAACAGAAGATAATACTGGATTGAGGTCCAGTTTCAGTATAGAGTTAACAAAAACATAGGGTGGTGTACTGTACACCCACATCCTCAGGAGGTTCAAAGTGTGCTGCTGCCTAGGGGCCTGAATGAAAGGGGTGGCCTGCACTGTAAGTAAGCTGTCAGAGGCTGATAGCTTAAAACATCACTCGGCACTCCATATATGAGTGTATGTATGCATAGCGCTTTAGTGCTCAGCACTCATAGATGGAGTGCCAAGCACTGTTTTAATCTCTCAACCTCTAACAGCTTCTGTCAGGCACCGGTTCCACCCAGCTCCACCCTCAGTCCCGCCTGCTTAGGATATGCAAGAAGATATATATTTAATATTTAGAACATGATGAAATCTGTGACTAATTAAAACAATCACACTCATAATGCTGATACATGGGACCAGATATAGCCTTGTTATCATCAGCATCATGTCTTTTTTACCAGACAGTTCTTCACATAGCTGAGGAGATCAGTGCGACGTGAGTCATTTCTTCCCAGAATCTGTATATCAGCTTCTCCCAACAGTGGCAGAATGTTTGGGCAGATGGAGGATGGAAGTTTCTGCAGCACAGCAAAGGGTCTGCAAGACGCAACAGACATGGTATTAATGCTTACAAGACAGAGACACACACATAAACCTAAAGTAGAATTGTGAACGCCGTACACGGCTTAAATCCAGCAACTGCTTATCCTCTAATATTGAGTTCTTGGCCTACAGACCTTCCAGTCTGCTTATGTGTCTTCTACTGCCTGCTTCAGCATTCTCCAGTTCTCCCCCTAGTATACCTCTCTCTCCCCCTCTGTTCCCATCAATGTCCTCTCATAGCTCTTAATTCCTTATTGCTTTTTCTCTTTATTCTTTTGCTTTGTCAGTACCCTCCATCCAGTCTCTTGGTCTGTCATTTTCAACCTCAGGCAAAGCTCCCACCAACCTCTTGCTTTGCCTGTCCTCTCCCTCTAGCCTGATGCTGTTTGTACTCTCCCCCCAGTATTTGGCTCCTCCTCCAGTCTCTTGCTCTGCTTTTCCTCTTCTTCCAGTCTTTTGCTTTGCCTGTCCTATCCCTACGCTTGCTCTGTTTGTCTTCTACCTCCAGTCTCTTGCTCTGCCTATTCTCTCCCTTCAGTCTCTTGTTCTGCTTTTCCTCCCCCTGCTGCACTAGAATTTATCATTCTAGATTTATTATTTATCACAGTAAATATGTCAGTATATGTACAGTAAAATGTCAGTGTGAGATATCTAACCCCAATATTTATAGTTTAAAATGATATATTATCTGAGGACCATGTCTTAATATATTGGGAATGGGATCTGTGTAGAAAATTCCTATGTACATATCTAAAACAAATAGCTTTTCTTATATTAAGTTACATACAATTAAAGTTTTACAATTATGGCATTTTTAGTTATGTTAAGTATATATTTTATGTTGATTGCAATAAGTGCTAATATGTTACATTCCAATAGGCATTATATACGAGCCAACATACTGTGACATAATTTCCAATCAATTAATATATAGCTCGGTCTGCAATGAAAACTCACATTACTTTATCATTTGATGCCAACAAAAATCTTTTAGCTCAAGATGACTTTTAATATACCAAGTAAATCACATTAAAGCAATTGTATATGAATGTAATTGCTGGCACACAAAATCGCCACTTTTTCAGCAGCCTCGTGGTTTATCTAAAGCAAATGGCTATTGGCAGCATACAATATTCCTCTATGGTAATAAATGCCCCTGGAGGATAGGAACTGTAGCCCATAGGGTACAATAACTTTTTCCAGAATCTTTCCATGACCTTAAAATACAATCTTTGGAGCCATTCTTGTAAAATTCTATTCTCTTTGCAAAGGTTTCTATAACTTATTGTATTTACACTTGGGTAGGTCAGTACCCTCTATTATCAACCACTTCTAAGCTGCTGAATGCAGAGTCCTTCATCATCAGGACCTACAGTAAACCAGATGGGACTGTCACGTGAAAAGGTGAACCACATTAAGAATCCTAGAGTCTTTTTTTGTTTTGTCATCACTTAATTGCCTGAAGTTATAATGACCTCTGTTCCGCTAAGGCCCAGGTCGTTGACAGCTCACAATTACTGGCCCCTGGCTAATAGACATTTTACCTGTCAGATAGTGGCACAGATGTCTGAAGCAGACCTCAAGGGTGAGAGGAAAAGTTCTGTAGAGCATTCAGGAATTTAACAAGAAACTTCTCAAAAGTAATTCATCCTCTAGTTCTTGCTGACAGCAGCAGTGATAACGAGCACTTATTAGTTTTACGAAGCGTGCAGAAATACAGAGACTGGTCTTTAGTATTCAGGCAGCATGGTTGATGTAATGTTATACAGGAAATACAAAACCAACGTGGCCTGTCCATATGCAGTGCAAACCAGTAAATGGTAGGGAGAGGCTGAATATTCAATATAGACGAGCTGGAGTAAATTACTGCACTTTGGTCATGTAAGGATGCAGGTGAAACACGAAAAATTAGAATATCGTGCAAAAGTTCATGTATTTCTGTAATTCACCTTAAAAGGTGAAACTAATATATTATATAGACTCATTACATGCAAAGTGAGATATTTCAAGCCTTTATTTGTATTCGTTTTGATGATTATGGCTTATAGCTTATGAAAACTCCAAAATCAAAATCTCACAAAATTAGAATATTACATGAAATCAATAAAAAAAGGTTTTTAAATACAGAAATATCAGCCCTCTGAAAAGTTTAATCATGCATATGTATGTACTCAGTACTTGGTTTGGGCCCCTTTTGTACAAATTACTGCCTCAATGCGGCATGGCATGGATGCTATCAATCTTTGGCACTGCTGAGGTGTTATGGAAACTTCACACTGGACTTCAAGCATCTGGGATTGTGTGACTCTCCATTCTTTCAGCTTACTATGGGACCTTGGTTTCCAAATGAGATGCAAAATTTGCTCTCATCATAAAAGAGGACTTTGGACCACTGAGCAACAGACCAGTTCTTTCTTTCTTAAGCCCAGGTAAGATGCTTCTGACATTGTTTGTTGTTCAGGAGTGTTTTAACAAGAGGAATACGACATTTGAAGCCCATGTCCAGGATTCGCCTGTGTGTGGTGGCTCTTGATGCACTAACTCCAGCTTCAGTCCACTCCTTGCGCAGCTCCCCCACACTTTTGAATGGCCTTTTCCTGACAATCCTCTCCAGGCTGCAGTCATCCCTGCTGCTTGTGCATCTTTTTCTTCCACACTTTGCCCTTCCACGTACTTTCTATTAATGTGCTTTGATACAGCACTTTGAGAACATCCAACTTCTTTTGCAATATCCTTTTGAAGCTTTCCCTCCTTGTGGAGGGTGTCAGTGATGGTTTTCTGCACAACTGTCAGGTCAGCATCTTCCCCATAATTGTGAATTCTACTAATCCAGACTGAGAGAGCATTTAAAGACTCAGGAACCCTTTGCAGGTGTTTTAGAATAATTTGCTGATTAGAGTGTGACACTTTGAGCCTACAATATTGAACCTTGTCACGATATTCTAATTTTGTGAGATTTTTATTTTGGAGTTTTTATAAGCTCTATGCCATAATCATCAAAATTAATACAAATAAAGACTTGAAATATCTCACCATGCATGTAATGAGTCTATATAATATATAAGTTTCACCTTTTAAGTTGAATTACTGAAATACATGAACTTTTGCACGATATTCTAATTTATCGAGTTTCACCTGTATACTGTTTGCAGATGTGTAAATACATACCAGACAGCTTTTGTGTTAAGCAGGGCACACACTGGGGCTTTTCAGATAATAATCTTTTCATCATTGATCTGACATATTGGGAGCTCCAAAAGATCAAATCAAAAGATTTTTGAGCATCTTTGGACAGTACACTGTCCAGATATCTGGTGAAATGGTCTTTTGATTGTGTGGTTGGAAATGTTATCTTTCGAAAAAGACCCAGTGTGTACTCAGCCTTATACTACGAATTAGAGGCTGGATCCAGACTTAAGTAAGTGCTTGAAATTAAGAGAGGAAGGTTACAACTGGGCTAAACCATGTTGATTTTAGGGGGAGTCAAGTGAATTGGTATTCTTTGCATACAGGGATATATCTTTGAATTGCTTACTGCAGATACTGACCAGCGTTACTATCACAATGTTATTTAGACTTTGGATATGAAACATTACCTCTAAACTCTAATACTGTTTGCAACAGATGAAATATGACTCCCCCTGCAATCAACATGGTTTAGCCCAGGAGTAACTAATTTTAAGCACTTAATTAAGTCAGGATCCAGCCTTAGATGTGAGTTTGGGCAGTCCCCTCCCAAGATAATCCTCCAATGCTACATAGAAATATAGAAAGTGACAGCAGATAAGAGCCACATGGCCCATCCAGTCTGTATAGTTGTTTATTTAAAATTATACTGACCCTAGACCTATATACCCTCAATTTAGTTTGAGAATTAGGATATCCTTATATTTATCCCAAGCATGTTTAAACTGTTCTACTGAGTTAGCCTCAATCAACTCATATGAGAGGCTATTCCATTTATCTATCACCCTTTCAATGAAGTAATTTTTATGCACATTTCCTCTGAATCTACCATCCTCCAGTTTATATTCCTGCCCTCGTGTTCTATTACACCTCTGAAAAATGCCACCCTTCTCTAGCCGCCCACCACCTTTGATATATTTGAAAGCTGCTATCATATCCCCCCTCTCCCTTCTCTGCTCCAAGCTATACATGTTTAGTTCCTCTAGCCTTTCTTGGTATGATTTGTTACACAGTCCATGGACCATTTTAGTTGCTCTTCTTTGCACAGTCTCTAATGTATTTATATCTTTCTGGAGATACGGCCTCAAGAACTGAACACAGTATTCCAGGTGAGGTCGTACCAATGATCTATAAAGGGGCATCACTACTTCCCTCTATCTGCTACTAATTCCTTTCCCTATGCAACCAAGCATCTGACTTGCCTTTGTCATTGCTTTGTTACATTGTTTGGCTACCTTTAAATAAGTCACATAAAATAATGACTCCTAGATCCCTTTCCTCCTCGGTAGATTCTAATGTAATGCCATTAAGGAAATATTGAGCTTTTGGGTTTTTGTGCCCCAAGTGTATGATTTTCAATTTTTTGGCATTAAACTGCAGTTGCCACACTCTTGATATAGATTATCCCTCATTTTGTGTATCCTTCCTGGCATGTCTACCCTGTTACATATCTTTGTGTCATCTACAAAAAGGAATATTTTCCACTCAATACCAATGCTCATCTTATTTCTACATGTTTGCCCTTAAAGCAAAAATCTGATTTATTTACTTTTTAGAACTTTAATTAATTTACTGTTGTCTTTTACCTTGGGCGACTAAAGCCCACAATTGATATAGAAATATCTGGGTGTTGCAGAGTCAGACATACTTACGGCTGGTACAAGAGGATGTTGGCTGGAATTTTGGACAGGTCTTGTTGTGTGAGAGAAGTGAAATACGTTGACTTTGTCTGAGTCATCAGCTTGAAGTACTGTTTTGCTGTGCACTGGAGCTATAATAGGAACCACCACATTCATTGTTACATGTGTCAAAGACCTAGAGAAAACACACAACCCACACTCATATCTCCCAAACCATTTCCCACATGTTCAAGTCACCCAATATTCGGCAAACCCAGGCAGGAGCAGATTAAGAACTGTGAAGTCACCTAACATGAAATTTTGTCAGTGTCTTCCAGACAGAAACCAATGAGAATTAAATAGTCTGAAACAGGAACATTAGGGCCTGATCCTGACCTACGGGAGGCTTACGGGTGCCCGAGGTCAGTGCGGGCAGCATCGTAGCAGAGAGTGCACACCACATGCAGTCCTTACTGTCGGTAGTAAATCTGGACACTTACGTGTCCAGATTCCTACCCTAACAATCAGGTATGCGGCATCTTATTGACCACCATCCATTAATGTCAGCGTCCTAGGCCTTCTACAAACATTAATACTGCTCAGTAACAGTTTCCACAGATAGAGCAAACTGGAAATAACTGAAAAATCTCTCACATTATTATTGGTAAGAGCGGGCATCACAAAATATCTGATTCATTATTCCTACATACCTGGTTGCGGGTGGCATAGGAGCTGTTTCCCACCTCTGCCAAGGCTCCTGCACTTAGCTGCTTTAGGTCTTCACAGGAAAGACCCACAATACCGGCACCCAGATTGCTATAACATGGAAAAGAAAACTAGTTACACCATGGGTTACCCCCCCACCCCTGTCACTCTAATAATAGGGAGGGGGGATTCAGTGGTGCACAGGCTACAGAAATGCTCATGTGGCCCCATGATTATGTGATCTGATGGATTATCAATTTCCAACCCAGTTCACAATAAGTGGAGGTTGCAGCCTAAAAGGTGTCATGCTTTTACATAAGTCTGGTGGATACCTCTAGCAGCAGATTGGGAAAATATGGGACACGATTTGTGACTGAAACAAGCTCTATACCTTATGTTCTGACTGTTATTCAGCATCTGCAAGGGAATATTCTTCACCAGAGCCAGGATCTGAAATATTATTATTATTATTAGTAGTAGAAGTACTAGTAGTATTAGAGACACATTTATTACCATTGCAATATATTTCTTTTTTTTTTTTTTACTTTCTTTTTTAGGCAGGCCGTTAGTAGAAAAACTATATTCAAAACATAATCAACAATTAAAATGGCTATAGATATACGATTTTTATTAAATTATTAAATCCAGATCCAGGATTATCGATCCAGAGGGGAGGATTCTTGCTAAATCTCTGTGCCGTAACTTTTTTCGGTTTTATTTAACAAAGAATAACAGCATTGGGGAATACCTCAAATGGGAACAAGGGAAAAGGAAAAGATGAGGGAGAGGGGAAGGAGCGGGGCACCTCCTGACTAAAATAATGGTCACAGTACCAATATAATGAACCCTAGAGGGGATCATAGATCGGTGCAATATTTCTTTAGAAAGCTCCATAAATGATATTAAGCCTTCACGTTATAGAATACAGTGTATGGCACATAACTTATATATGAGCAGTTGAACCTCAAAGCTCCTTATTGCACGATAAGAAATGCCCCAGTAACATAGCTATTAATCAGTAGTTAATCTGCCATTCTGTCTGTGTGATAAAAAGCAGATTTGTTACTTAATATTAGCTGGTCACTAACATAAAAGTCTGGAAAGTTAAAGGTGGTTTATCATATATTGGCAAATGTGTGTAACTAATATTGGGCCTGATTCAGACTTAAGAATGCGATAGGTACCTAAATATACGCACCTAATAGCAATGAACTCCCTCAGCACGCCCCCGGTTTTTAGGTTCTTATGTGACTTACGAGTGCCATAGGGCTCCCTTAACTGTAGGTTCGCATTTGAATGCGTAGGGATAGTACTTAGGAACTTAACTGCATAACCGCGCCTTCATTTGGTCATTTAACTGCTTCTCTACACCCAAATCTGCGTATCTGCCTAGTTACTTATTCACAGAACGCCCCTTTTTGCATATGTTATTACGAACCTAGAGACTTTAGGTGCGTAATGTATAAGTACGTAATTTCATGCGTAAGTCCAACGTAAACAGCGTATAAAACTTACTACGCATGCGCAGTGCATCCGTTCTTAAATATACGCACCTAAAACTACGCATATTCTTAAGTGTGAATCAGGCCTATTGTTATTATTAACTCTTATTAACTATTAGTATCTATTATTAACTCTTATTTATATAGCGCTACAAATTGTCGGCAGCGCTTTACAGAGAACATTAGACATTCACATCAGTCCCTGCCCCTATTGGAGCTACATACTAAGGTCCCTAACACATACACACTAGGGTTAATTTAGTCAGCAGCCAATTAACGTACCAGTATGTTTTTGGCATGTAGGAGGAAACTGGAGCACCCGGAGGAAACCCATGCAGACAAAGGAAGAACATACAAACTCCACACAGATAAGGAATTGAAATCATTTAAGGCACAGGTGCCACTCACTGAGCCACCCTTCTGCATTTTTCTGCATTTAATGCTATAGATAGAATGACAGGTCTGGGCTACACCTACACCTGATCTATAGCCGCATGTTCAGCCAGAGGTCATGTGGTTATAAAACAAGTGATCAAGCATCAATGATTTCTCCTCCCACCTCACAGACCATCACCACCACGCTGCCGCTAATAAGAAGTTGTGATGCTGAATTAAAACCAAGTGTGTACAAATTCATTTAAAGAGGAG
>WWET01000061.1:203622-219016 GCA_011038615.1 Limnodynastes dumerilii | reverse complement strand
CCCCCCCCCCCCACCACTCTGCTCTGAAAAGTACAGGGTATCTGCATCTTCTGTGCGCAGACATCACTGCTCAACTCTAATTTGCACAATAGATATTTGTTTCTTCCTATAGTTTAACATGTTTTTTCCCAGGCTTCTCTCTTTTTGTTTGCTCTTGCTTCCAATTCTGGAGCAGCCCCATAAGCACCTTATGGTTTCCTTCTAACGCCAAAGATCATTTTCCGATCCAATAAAAACTGATCAGGAAGAGAATATTATTAATATGTCCCTTCTATGGGGCCACCAAAGCAGTCAGCGAATGTGCTTATCCTGGAGTGTGGCTCAGGTAACAGAATGACAGATGTTACACAGTGAATAGACCTCTTGCAGAAATTCCTATCTACAAGGCCCCTCTTTTCTTTGACACATTTAAATGTGTTTTCAGCCATCTGCCAGGAGCCATGTAAAATAGAGGAAAGAAAGGTGAAAGACGAGTGTATTAAAATCACGTCTGTCTGATTCATCCTTTGTGTGAGATTCTCTGCAGGACTTCAGTGGCTGCAGAATATGCTGCTTTAATCACTTTCTCCCCCTCTATCAAGGCTGTGTAATGTGTTCTTGTCACTTCTTTTCCCGCCCGCAAAATATGGATGTCAGGAAGCCATTATCATACCATCAATCTCCTGTGAATTATAACTTTGCCGTTACTGTCATTTCTAGTCTGCCTTCAAAAGTTCTGTCCAAAGCATAAAAGGGGATGATGGACTGAAAAAAGGCACTGACCTCTAAGAAGACAAGTCAATCTCTTCCCAGCCCTCAGCTGTCTAATTTGGACATGGTATACACCAGAGAAGTGATTTAGGAACAATCACCCTTACAAAGAGGGTTATTATGGATCATTTATACATGTTAAACCAAACACATTGAGGTTCTTTTAGATTTCAGACTTAGAGAAGGAATCTGTTATTAACTTATCTTATATATTTTTTAAGGGGAAAAGCTCATCATGTGCAGTATTTATTAAAGTTTGTGTATGTATGTATGTATGTATGTATATGTATATCCAGAATGGATAATCCCAAACACAGAAGAAAAATTCAAATAGAGTACTTAGCGTAGAGTACTTAGTGTAGAGTACATAGCGTAGAGCACATAGCGTAGAGTACTTAGCGTAGAGTACTTAGTGTAGAGTACATAGCGTAGAGCACATAGCGTAGAGTACTTAGCGTAGAGTACTTAGTGTAGAGTACATAGCGTAGAGCACATAGCGTAGAGTACTTAGCGTAGAGTACTTAGTGTAGAGTACATAGCGTAGAGCACATAGCGTAGAGTACTTAGCGTAGAGTACTTAGTGTAGAGTACATAGCGTAGAGCACATAGCGTAGAGTACTTAGCGTAGAGTACTTAGTGTAGAGTACATAGCGTAGAGCACATAGCGTAGAGTACTTAGCGTAGAGTACTTAGTGTAGAGTACATAGCGTAGAGCACATAGCGTAGAGTACTTAGCGTAGAGTACTTAGTGTAGAGTACATAGCGTAGAGCACATAGCGTAGAGTACTTAGCGTAGAGTACTTAGTGTAGAGTACATAGCGTAGAGCACATAGCGTAGAGTACTTAGCGTAGAGTACTTAGTGTAGAGTACATAGCGTAGAGCACATAGCGTAGAGTACTTAGCGTAGAGTACTTAGTGTAGAGTACATAGCGTAGAGCACATAGCGTAGAGTACTTAGCGTAGAGTACTTAGTGTAGAGTACATAGCGTAGAGCACATAGCGTAGAGTACTTAGCGTAGAGTACTTAGTGTAGAGTACATAGCGTAGAGCACATAGCGTAGAGTACTTAGCGTAGAGTACTTAGTGTAGAGTACATAGCGTAGAGCACATAGCGTAGAGTACTTAGCGTAGAGTACTTAGTGTAGAGTACATAGCGTAGAGCACATAGCGTAGAGTACTTAGCGTAGAGTACTTAGTGTAGAGTACATAGCGTAGAGCACATAGCGTAGAGTACTTAGCGTAGAGTACTTAGTGTAGAGTACATAGCGTAGAGCACATAGCGTAGAGTACTTAGCGTAGAGTACTTAGTGTAGAGTACATAGCGTAGAGCACATAGCGTAGAGTACTTAGCGTAGAGTACTTAGTGTAGAGTACATAGCGTAGAGCACATAGCGTAGAGTACTTAGCGTAGAGTACTTAGTGTAGAGTACATAGCGTAGAGCACATAGCGTAGAGTACTTAGCGTAGAGTACTTAGTGTAGAGTACATAGCGTAGAGCACATAGCGTAGAGTACTTAGCGTAGAGTACTTAGTGTAGAGTACATAGCGTAGAGCACATAGCGTAGAGTACTTAGCGTAGAGTACTTAGTGTAGAGTACATAGCGTAGAGCACATAGCGTAGAGTACTTAGCGTAGAGTACTTAGTGTAGAGTACATAGCGTAGAGCACATAGCGTAGAGTACTTAGCGTAGAGTACTTAGTGTAGAGTACATAGCGTAGAGCACATAGCGTAGAGTACTTAGCGTAGAGTACTTAGTGTAGAGTACATAGCGTAGAGCACATAGCGTAGAGTACTTAGCGTAGAGTACTTAGTGTAGAGTACATAGCGTAGAGCACATAGCGTAGAGTACTTAGCGTAGAGTACTTAGTGTAGAGTACATAGCGTAGAGCACATAGCGTAGAGTACTTAGCGTAGAGTACTTAGTGTAGAGTACATAGCGTAGAGCACATAGCGTAGAGTACTTAGCGTAGAGTACTTAGTGTAGAGTACATAGCGTAGAGCACATAGCGTAGAGTACTTAGCGTAGAGTACTTAGTGTAGAGTACATAGCGTAGAGCACATAGCGTAGAGTACTTAGCGTAGAGTACTTAGTGTAGAGTACATAGCGTAGAGCACATAGCGTAGAGTACTTAGCGTAGAGTACTTAGTGTAGAGTACATAGCGTAGAGCACATAGCGTAGAGTACTTAGCGTAGAGTACTTAGTGTAGAGTACATAGCGTAGAGCACATAGCGTAGAGTACTTAGCGTAGAGTACTTAGTGTAGAGTACATAGCGTAGAGCACATAGCGTAGAGTACTTAGCGTAGAGTACTTAGTGTAGAGTACATAGCGTAGAGCACATAGCGTAGAGTACTTAGCGTAGAGTACTTAGTGTAGAGTACATAGCGTAGAGCACATAGCGTAGAGTACTTAGCGTAGAGTACTTAGTGTAGAGTACATAGCGTAGAGCACATAGCGTAGAGTACTTAGCGTAGAGTACTTAGTGTAGAGTACATAGCGTAGAGCACATAGCGTAGAGTACTTAGCGTAGAGTACTTAGTGTAGAGTACATAGCGTAGAGCACATAGCGTAGAGTACTTAGCGTAGAGTACTTAGTGTAGAGTACATAGCGTAGAGCACATAGCGTAGAGTACTTAGCGTAGAGTACTTAGTGTAGAGTACATAGCGTAGAGCACATAGCGTAGAGTACTTAGCGTAGAGTACTTAGTGTAGAGTACATAGCGTAGAGCACATAGCGTAGAGTACTTAGCGTAGAGTACTTAGTGTAGAGTACATAGCGTAGAGCACATAGCGTAGAGTACTTAGCGTAGAGTACTTAGTGTAGAGTACATAGCGTAGAGCACATAGCGTAGAGTACTTAGCGTAGAGTACTTAGTGTAGAGTACATAGCGTAGAGCACATAGCGTAGAGTACTTAGCGTAGAGTACTTAGTGTAGAGTACATAGCGTAGAGCACATAGCGTAGAGTACTTAGCGTAGAGTACTTAGTGTAGAGTACATAGCGTAGAGCACATAGCGTAGAGTACTTAGCGTAGAGTACTTAGTGTAGAGTACATAGCGTAGAGCACATAGCGTAGAGTACTTAGCGTAGAGTACTTAGTGTAGAGTACATAGCGTAGAGCACATAGCGTAGAGTACTTAGCGTAGAGTACTTAGTGTAGAGTACATAGCGTAGAGCACATAGCGTAGAGTACTTAGCGTAGAGTACTTAGTGTAGAGTACATAGCGTAGAGCACATAGCGTAGAGTACTTAGCGTAGAGTACTTAGTGTAGAGTACATAGCGTAGAGCACATAGCGTAGAGTACTTAGCGTAGAGTACTTAGTGTAGAGTACATAGCGTAGAGCACATAGCGTAGAGTACTTAGCGTAGAGTACTTAGTGTAGAGTACATAGCGTAGAGCACATAGCGTAGAGTACTTAGCGTAGAGTACTTAGTGTAGAGTACATAGCGTAGAGCACATAGCGTAGAGTACTTAGCGTAGAGTACTTAGTGTAGAGTACATAGCGTAGAGCACATAGCGTAGAGTACTTAGCGTAGAGTACTTAGTGTAGAGTACATAGCGTAGAGCACATAGCGTAGAGTACTTAGCGTAGAGTACTTAGTGTAGAGTACATAGCGTAGAGCACATAGCGTAGAGTACTTAGCGTAGAGTACTTAGTGTAGAGTACATAGCGTAGAGCACATAGCGTAGAGTACTTAGCGTAGAGTACTTAGTGTAGAGTACATAGCGTAGAGCACATAGCGTAGAGTACTTAGCGTAGAGTACTTAGTGTAGAGTACATAGCGTAGAGCACATAGCGTAGAGTACTTAGCGTAGAGTACTTAGTGTAGAGTACATAGCGTAGAGCACATAGCGTAGAGTACTTAGCGTAGAGTACTTAGTGTAGAGTACATAGCGTAGAGCACATAGCGTAGAGTACTTAGCGTAGAGTACTTAGTGTAGAGTACATAGCGTAGAGCACATAGCGTAGAGTACTTAGCGTAGAGTACTTAGTGTAGAGTACATAGCGTAGAGCACATAGCGTAGAGTACTTAGCGTAGAGTACTTAGTGTAGAGTACATAGCGTAGAGCACATAGCGTAGAGTACTTAGCGTAGAGTACTTAGTGTAGAGTACATAGCGTAGAGCACATAGCGTAGAGTACTTAGCGTAGAGTACTTAGTGTAGAGTACATAGCGTAGAGCACATAGCGTAGAGTACTTAGCGTAGAGTACTTAGTGTAGAGTACATAGCGTAGAGCACATAGCGTAGAGTACTTAGCGTAGAGTACTTAGTGTAGAGTACATAGCGTAGAGCACATAGCGTAGAGTACTTAGCGTAGAGTACTTAGTGTAGAGTACATAGCGTAGAGCACATAGCGTAGAGTACTTAGCGTAGAGTACTTAGTGTAGAGTACATAGCGTAGAGCACATAGCGTAGAGTACTTAGCGTAGAGTACTTAGTGTAGAGTACATAGCGTAGAGCACATAGCGTAGAGTACTTAGCGTAGAGTACTTAGTGTAGAGTACATAGCGTAGAGCACATAGCGTAGAGTACTTAGCGTAGAGTACTTAGTGTAGAGTACATAGCGTAGAGCACATAGCGTAGAGTACTTAGCGTAGAGTACTTAGTGTAGAGTACATAGCGTAGAGCACATAGCGTAGAGTACTTAGCGTAGAGTACTTAGTGTAGAGTACATAGCGTAGAGCACATAGCGTAGAGTACTTAGCGTAGAGTACTTAGTGTAGAGTACATAGCGTAGAGCACATAGCGTAGAGTACTTAGCGTAGAGTACTTAGTGTAGAGTACATAGCGTAGAGCACATAGCGTAGAGTACTTAGCGTAGAGTACTTAGTGTAGAGTACATAGCGTAGAGCACATAGCGTAGAGTACTTAGCGTAGAGTACTTAGTGTAGAGTACATAGCGTAGAGCACATAGCGTAGAGTACTTAGCGTAGAGTACTTAGTGTAGAGTACATAGCGTAGAGCACATAGCGTAGAGTACTTAGCGTAGAGTACTTAGTGTAGAGTACATAGCGTAGAGCACATAGCGTAGAGTACTTAGCGTAGAGTACTTAGTGTAGAGTACATAGCGTAGAGCACATAGCGTAGAGTACTTAGCGTAGAGTACTTAGTGTAGAGTACATAGCGTAGAGCACATAGCGTAGAGTACTTAGCGTAGAGTACTTAGTGTAGAGTACATAGCGTAGAGCACATAGCGTAGAGTACTTAGCGTAGAGTACTTAGTGTAGAGTACATAGCGTAGAGCACATAGCGTAGAGTACTTAGCGTAGAGTACTTAGTGTAGAGTACATAGCGTAGAGCACATAGCGTAGAGTACTTAGCGTAGAGTACTTAGTGTAGAGTACATAGCGTAGAGCACATAGCGTAGAGTACTTAGCGTAGAGTACTTAGTGTAGAGTACATAGCGTAGAGCACATAGCGTAGAGTACTTAGCGTAGAGTACTTAGTGTAGAGTACATAGCGTAGAGCACATAGCGTAGAGTACTTAGCGTAGAGTACTTAGTGTAGAGTACATAGCGTAGAGCACATAGCGTAGAGTACTTAGCGTAGAGTACTTAGTGTAGAGTACATAGCGTAGAGCACATAGCGTAGAGTACTTAGCGTAGAGTACTTAGTGTAGAGTACATAGCGTAGAGCACATAGCGTAGAGTACTTAGCGTAGAGTACTTAGTGTAGAGTACATAGCGTAGAGCACATAGCGTAGAGTACTTAGCGTAGAGTACTTAGTGTAGAGTACATAGCGTAGAGCACATAGCGTAGAGTACTTAGCGTAGAGTACTTAGTGTAGAGTACATAGCGTAGAGCACATAGCGTAGAGTACTTAGCGTAGAGTACTTAGTGTAGAGTACATAGCGTAGAGCACATAGCGTAGAGTACTTAGCGTAGAGTACTTAGTGTAGAGTACATAGCGTAGAGCACATAGCGTAGAGTACTTAGCGTAGAGTACTTAGTGTAGAGTACATAGCGTAGAGCACATAGCGTAGAGTACTTAGCGTAGAGTACTTAGTGTAGAGTACATAGCGTAGAGCACATAGCGTAGAGTACTTAGCGTAGAGTACTTAGTGTAGAGTACATAGCGTAGAGCACATAGCGTAGAGTACTTAGCGTAGAGTACTTAGTGTAGAGTACATAGCGTAGAGCACATAGCGTAGAGTACTTAGCGTAGAGTACTTAGTGTAGAGTACATAGCGTAGAGCACATAGCGTAGAGTACTTAGCGTAGAGTACTTAGTGTAGAGTACATAGCGTAGAGCACATAGCGTAGAGTACTTAGCGTAGAGTACTTAGTGTAGAGTACATAGCGTAGAGCACATAGCGTAGAGTACTTAGCGTAGAGTACTTAGTGTAGAGTACATAGCGTAGAGCACATAGCGTAGAGTACTTAGCGTAGAGTACTTAGTGTAGAGTACATAGCGTAGAGCACATAGCGTAGAGTACTTAGCGTAGAGTACTTAGTGTAGAGTACATAGCGTAGAGCACATAGCGTAGAGTACTTAGCGTAGAGTACTTAGTGTAGAGTACATAGCGTAGAGCACATAGCGTAGAGTACTTAGCGTAGAGTACTTAGTGTAGAGTACATAGCGTAGAGCACATAGCGTAGAGTACTTAGCGTAGAGTACTTAGTGTAGAGTACATAGCGTAGAGCACATAGCGTAGAGTACTTAGCGTAGAGTACTTAGTGTAGAGTACATAGCGTAGAGCACATAGCGTAGAGTACTTAGCGTAGAGTACTTAGTGTAGAGTACATAGCGTAGAGCACATAGCGTAGAGTACTTAGCGTAGAGTACTTAGTGTAGAGTACATAGCGTAGAGCACATAGCGTAGAGTACTTAGCGTAGAGTACTTAGTGTAGAGTACATAGCGTAGAGCACATAGCGTAGAGTACTTAGCGTAGAGTACTTAGTGTAGAGTACATAGCGTAGAGCACATAGCGTAGAGTACTTAGCGTAGAGTACTTAGTGTAGAGTACATAGCGTAGAGCACATAGCGTAGAGTACTTAGCGTAGAGTACTTAGTGTAGAGTACATAGCGTAGAGCACATAGCGTAGAGTACTTAGCGTAGAGTACTTAGTGTAGAGTACATAGCGTAGAGCACATAGCGTAGAGTACTTAGCGTAGAGTACTTAGTGTAGAGTACATAGCGTAGAGCACATAGCGTAGAGTACTTAGCGTAGAGTACTTAGTGTAGAGTACATAGCGTAGAGCACATAGCGTAGAGTACTTAGCGTAGAGTACTTAGTGTAGAGTACATAGCGTAGAGCACATAGCGTAGAGTACTTAGCGTAGAGTACTTAGTGTAGAGTACATAGCGTAGAGCACATAGCGTAGAGTACTTAGCGTAGAGTACTTAGTGTAGAGTACATAGCGTAGAGCACATAGCGTAGAGTACTTAGCGTAGAGTACTTAGTGTAGAGTACATAGCGTAGAGCACATAGCGTAGAGTACTTAGCGTAGAGTACTTAGTGTAGAGTACATAGCGTAGAGCACATAGCGTAGAGTACTTAGCGTAGAGTACTTAGTGTAGAGTACATAGCGTAGAGCACATAGCGTAGAGTACTTAGCGTAGAGTACTTAGTGTAGAGTACATAGCGTAGAGCACATAGCGTAGAGTACTTAGCGTAGAGTACTTAGTGTAGAGTACATAGCGTAGAGCACATAGCGTAGAGTACTTAGCGTAGAGTACTTAGTGTAGAGTACATAGCGTAGAGCACATAGCGTAGAGTACTTAGCGTAGAGTACTTAGTGTAGAGTACATAGCGTAGAGCACATAGCGTAGAGTACTTAGCGTAGAGTACTTAGTGTAGAGTACATAGCGTAGAGCACATAGCGTAGAGTACTTAGCGTAGAGTACTTAGTGTAGAGTACATAGCGTAGAGCACATAGCGTAGAGCACATAGCGTAGAGTACTTAGTGATCAGTCCGGTTCATTTTAATTAGTGGTAAAAATTGTGTTTCCCTTTGTACATTCCATTGATAACAGCATCTTCCCCTTATAACTCTATATACGTCACAGGTGTCTAACTGTTTACCATTTAACAAAATATATATATGAAATAGTCATTTATAGAGAAAACATGGAGTAAGATTAGTGCTTTCTATTTTTCTCAACTAGTCAGACAGTCAGATTTTCTTTTATTTCTGATCTTAACTTTAAAATGATTTAAACACTGATTGATGTATCTTATCTTACAATCAGATCACCATGACATGACCGCACTTCACTCTTCTTATTTTAAACATTTTGAACACGCCCAACCAGATCATTGACTACGTCTCTCCACCCGCACATGGAATGCCCTTCAGCACGCAAGTAAATACACCACCATTTACGCTAGAGCTTGAAGAGGTATCCTGAGCAAGTGCACTTACAAATCACATAGAAATACGTCACACCAGCTGATGTATGCTCAGATCTGGATCTGGGTCACTGTGTTAAACATTTAAGTACTCACTATTGACTGGATCCAGACCCCCGAACGCTTTCTGTATGTGTGGTGTCTGGCAGTATACATGAGAGAGGGGAGTGGAGTGAACTCCCTCTGTCACTCCCCTTTTTGGTGTGGGCTTTATGGCAGTTACACTGCCATAAGCCAGTCTTAACTATAATGTACACATCAGCAATTTGCATGTGTAAGTGGGCTAACAGACTTAGGCCTGGATCTGCTCCTATACCTTTGAAATAATAATAATAATAATAATAAAACACTATTAAAAAAACTATTGCATAACTCAGTATGTTGGTAACACACAATAGAATAATTAAGTGTGTGGCATGGACTAATTTTTCTAAAGACGCGCTGACAGGTAAATTGATTGCTCAGTTTTGAATGTTTTGGGTACTGCGTGGCTATTTCTATATAACTGAGTGCAGGGCTGTGGTAAGAAAGCCCTGATTATTGTATCCACTGTGTGATGTTTAAGTGTTGTGTTGGTAGCTAGGGGCATCACATAGTGTATATCTCTGCCTGATTGGGTGTGTTTCAGTGCATATATTTATCAGCTGTCAGAGAGTCATGTAGCTCTCTGGTAACTAGGTTTGTTTGTCAAAACCCCAATGCAACAATTTAAAAGGTAACTGTTTAAGGTGAAACTTCTCAGAAATCTAAGGGTCCTTGTGGTCAGTTTACACAGATGTAGATAGATCAAATCAACACAATCAGATTTGCTGAACCTTTTCCTGATCACTCCATCCTTATATTGATTACAAATGAAATGTTATGCCTTAAGAGCATCACCTTTCATCCTTCTTGGAATTAGTTAATGTACCGGCATTTTTTATCATACCTGTTTGGTGTTGTCTTTATCTGTGCAGTTTGATAACATGTTACTAAGAACACTACTTCCATTGGTGTTTAGAAGTTTCACAAAGTCATTGAAGTAACAGGCAAGCATTCCCAGTCTGTAGAGAGAAATTGTGTGCTTAGAAGAAACTATTTATCTGCTATTAAGAACTTCTATATATTACACCCAGAGGCACTGAGATTGAGGGCAGGTACTAAAAACCAGGGCCCGAATATGCAAGTATGCGCTGGGACTCACTGCCTATTTTTTTGTTTTAATGCCAGAGAGAGAGAGAGAGTAGGAAGAAGGGTGTGTGGTGATGCATGCAATATCAAAATAAATACTAGCCGCTAAGGCTATACATTTGTTATAAATCTTGCAAGTGACTTCCGTTCTGCTTCTCTCTCTCTCTCTCTCTCTCTCTCTCTCTCTTTCTCCCTCTCTACCTCTCTTTATTCGGACACCAGTTGGGTGCACCTCAGTGCACCTAAGGCAGTAATACACAAAAAAACAGTAAGTAAAGAGGGCACTCACCATATTCAGCCATATTCAAATTTTCCCATGAAGTATATTTGGCATTTAGGTCCCCCTTTGTCAAGGCACTTCCATGAGGATCAGTGAATAACATGCAAGTGCCTTGACAAAGATCTTCCCAAAGGGCTAAAATGCTGGCTAATTTACCAAAACAATAAAGCAGCCTTTGCCAAGTATCCTTTGTCATTGAAAAGTGAGATTGTCTGAAACATGATTAAATAGGGAGTTCAGCTTTTAATTACATAGCATACTTATTGAAGGCTACAATGTTATTTAGATAGTTATTATACATTTATTAGTTGTTTGAAATCATTTTTTCGACTATTATGTATTAATAATACATTTTTTTCTTTTTTCTAATTGAAATGTCAAACTTTAATAGATACTGCTGCAGTGTAAAAAAAAGGCCAGTTAAAGCATTAAAAACCAAAATACAATAACAAGCTGCGCTGTATAAAGAGTGTGGACACATAAATACAAAAAAGTCCTTATATTGTCCAAGATTTGATGTTTCAATTAATATGTTATTATTGAAATATCTGTTTGGTAGAAGGATTTGTTTTGTATTTATGTGACCTGCCGGTTTATACAGCGCAGCTTGTTGCCATTGTATATCCATTGAAAACTAGTGCTGACTGTCATTGGGCTGGATCCAGACCTTGTTAAGTGCATGAACTTAGTTACACCTGGGCTAAACCATGTTGATTTCAGGGGAGTCATATTTAATTTGCTTCAAACAGTATTAGTGTTGAGAGGTGATGTTTCCTATCCCAAGTCTAAATAACAGTGTGATAGTAAAGCTGGTCAGTATCTGTGTGCAGTAGGCAATTTCAAGATATATCCCTGTATGCAAAGTATACAATTAACTTGGCTCCCCCTGAAATCAACATGGTTTAGCCTTTGAGTAACTAAGTTCATGCACCTAACAAGGTCTGGATCCAGCCCATTGTTCTCATGTTCAAATAAAATTGCTGAATTATTATTTTTACTGTTCAGACTTTGTTTATTTTTTCTCCCTTTAAAACCTATATTGAAGTGAAAGGATCATTGTGTGACAGCATTGTTATACACTTTAAATCCATGGCTTGCCCTTACATCACTGTCAGTTCACAAACATAAGGTGTAATAGTAAAGCCTATATACTGAATTCTCATACCCACGCAACATCTTGACATCCGTGAAGTTAACGCTGCAATTGACCATGGCACCAATAATTACTGTGGCCTGGTCTTTAGTCACATCCACGATTTGGCTCCATAATGTTGTATTGAGGGCAAAAAACTGGCAGTTCTGTAACGAAAGGGCAATATCCTTAGCAGTTAAAGAGAAAAAAATAAATAAACTACAAATGTCCTAGAATATCCTAAATCAGAGGCCTCAGTACAGACTTATGAAAAAGTAAATTTTTCGCTAGGATTGGAAAATGCTGCTTGTTGTGCCTGCGATCATATCTGGATCCCTGATTTGCAGAGAACTGTTTTTTTCTAGTTTTTTTTAGCATGCTCTCTAGTAGCAGGGTGGGTGAGAGGACGGGTTTAAATTGGACAGTGTGGGTATGCTATATGCACACAGCCGTAGCCAAACTTATGATCCATCCCCATTTCAATTATTGGAAAACCTTAGGCACGGTCCTAGCCTTGAAACTTAGTGGTCTATTTACTTACCTGAAAAAAACCAAAAAGGTAACAGTGCTAAGCAGAGCTTTGTAATATTTAAAATAAGCTGATTATGATGGGGAACACACAGAACGACAACCTGATGTCTAGAAAATGTATTAACAATAACATTAAATGAAACTAAAATGAATAAGATAAAATAACAGTGGAGCTTATTATGGACAAATAGGAAACTGAATTCAAATAGGAATCATCCTTTAAATTTCCCCCGTAATTTGCAAGGGTTTCCTGGTTAGCAGATTAGAAATGAAATGGGCAGAGGTATACAGCCTACCGAGCTTTGAGAGAGAGAGTTGAATGAAAAAAGCAGTTGCTGAAGGTCAGTGAGAAGGCTGGGTATTACCCGATCTCCGGGAATTGAAAGAATCGCCCTAGTCCTCCAGATATCACGTTTCAAAGTCCAGCTTCTGCAGTTGTTAAAGGTGTGGCCACCCCCGTGTAACAATCAAAACTCCTCCACTCCTCCGATTCAATCTCCGATGTAGGCTATGTCTCCCAAAATTGCCAATAGGAAAGTGTCCAGTGCAGAGTGCGGTAGTGCAAATAGTAGCTCCACGTGTATGCCAAAGAGTTTGTTACGCGTTTCGTTCGTACCAGCGAACTTTATTTGAATTCAGTTTCCTATTTGTCCGTTATAAGCTCCACTGTTATTTTATCTTATTCATTTTAGTTTCATTTAATGTTATTGTTAATACATTTTCTAGACATCAGGTTGTCGTTCTGTGTGTTCCCCATCATAACCAGCTTATTTTAAATATTACAATGCTCTGCTTAGCGCTGTTACCTTTTTGGGTTTTTTCAGGTAAGTAAATAGACCACTAAGTTTCAAGGCTAGGACCCTGCCTAAGGTTTTCCAATAATTGAAATGAGGATGGATCATAAGTTTGGCTACGGCTGTGTGCATATAGCATACCAACACTGTCCAATTTAAACCCGTCCTCTCACCCACCCTGCTACTAGAGAGCATGCTAAAAAAAACCTAGAAAAAACAGTTCTCTGCAACTCAGGGATCCAGATGTGTGCAGTAAGCAACTCAAAGATATATCCCTGCATGCAAAGAATACAATTACCTTGACTCCCCCTGAAATCAACATAGTTTAGCCCAGGAGTAACTAATTTCATGCACTTAACTAGGTCTGGATCGAGCCCAATGTCTTCATATCGGGACTCTGAAATCTCCTGGACAGGTAAGTTTTGCTTTTTTCTTTATTCTTTTTACAATTTTCAATATTTTAAATGTATTTATTTATTATTTATATTAAAATATAATTGGGAAAAAAACATTTTTTTTCTTTTTATGTTAAAACACATAGGTTTATTCCAGCAGTCTCCCCATACATGTCCCCTTTTTCCTTCCCATAATAACAGCTATTAGAGGGTGGAAAAGAGGGGTATATTGGGACATCACTGGAATACTTACCCCTAATGCCATCGTGAGCTGGTGTTAGTTTTATGCTGGGAGCTGAGTCCCAATATACCCCTCCCCCCCAATTGCTGTTATTAGGGGAGAAAAAGGGGGGTGCCGGCCTACAATGAAAAGAATGATCTGACGAGTAGAAGTGGCGTTTACATGGATCACCATGGAAACTGTAGTTTTCCATGGTGATCCATGATTTGTAAAGATGTATAACTTCATTTTCCTGCGATAATGCCTATTTTCACATGGAAACTTGCATTATCGCAGAAAAATGATCTTTGTAAATAGACCCCTTAGTGTGAGTGAGGAACCTTCCATGAGGCGGTTGGATCTAGCGGGGATTCAGTTTCTGAATTCAACACCAGCAGAGTCTGAATTTGGTCCAGAGATATGAACCATATATTCTCCAGATTGTGTAAATATGTGAACTTTTGCATGGGTGAAGCCTTGACTTGACTCTGTGTATGTCTGGACTATTAGTGGAGCATTGTCTGGACTATGTGTATGAGTGGAGCTGTGGCTCTGTTCTGACCACTGAAATATTGCACCATTTATATTGTTGGACAACAAGCCGGTGGAGTGCATGTGGAGCTGTTACTTTGAGCTATATTGTTTGGACTGACAGCTACAAACCTACAGCTATCTGAGCGCCAACCATTTCCCTTTCTCTGTGGATACAGCTACCCTGCTGTCGGCTCAGATCGCGGCTTGCACTCGGAGCCACGGAAGCAAGCGAGGCTCACTTCCATCAGAGCCACATTACTCCAGCTGCTAGCCTCTTTTGCACCTTCAGGGGCACAGACACGAGGAATACAGCACTCTTACCATCTACAAGAATTGCTGGTAAATATACCGTTTTACAGCGATACTTTTTATTATGCCAGCAGTGGTTTTGGCTTCTATTCATCGCTAATTATACTTACAGTCAGTCCAATTTCCATTAAGAGATTCTTATATCTATTCTACCAACTAACTATTTAAATACTATCCAGCTCCATGGACTGTTTTCTCCATACATATATCCTACTAAATGCTGATATTTACAGCTAAAGGACTTCATCTATCTAATATCCTGGAGATATCCTACTAAATGCTGAATCCTGCAGCTAAAGGACTATACTCTCATATATATTTGGAGACAGAGGACCTACAATGCACCTTTTCTAACTTCTCTCAGTTCTTTCCTATATTGTCCATACTTCCATTGATATAGGTGCCTAATATCAAGAACAGACCTTCTATTGTATTTTATTTGGTCTACTGTATGTATTATGTTTGTCTGGTTACCTGTTTTTAACTGGTAGTTTTATTACTGTCTGTTTTAGAATAAAAATACATTTTTTACATTCTCCAAGCGCTCCTTTTTTTCTATCTTTTTCTGTGTTAGTAGGGTTGGTCCCCCTCAAGTAGCTGCTGGAGTCTGTAATATATTTATCTGAATTATTCATATTTCTTAGCGCTGATTTTCTTTCTTCTATGTGTACAGTATATGTGGAACTATGTTTGGACTGTTTGTATGAATGGAGCATTGTCTGGACTGTGGGCCTGATCCAGACTTCCGCCAATGCACTGTGCGTATTAACGCACAGCGTATTGGCATGCACTCCTGTCGACACTCCCCCTGTGTAATTACACACTATTATGCCGACTGAAGGCTTCCCTAACTTCAGCTGTCGTAACAGTGTGAAATTACGCCGGCCACAGGAGCGTAACTGCCCAAACCCGCCCTC
>WWET01000061.1:191782-203124 GCA_011038615.1 Limnodynastes dumerilii | reverse complement strand
GCTCAGCCAGCCAATCAACCCTTTTCCCCAGGCCAGGAATATGTTTTGTCTACTAGTTTGCATTAAGTCAGCATGTGGCTACAGTTCATGAGATCTAAAGATACCCTTCCAATACAGGGAACCACATATGGCATAGAGGTAGAGCACTTGCCTTCAGAGCAGTAGGTCACCAGTTTAAATCCTAGCTCAGCCAGCCAATCAACCCATTTCCCCAGGCCAGGAATAGTTTTTGTCTGCTAGTTTGCATTGAGTTGCTATGTGACTACGGTTCATGAGATCTAAAGTTTTGGCTGCTATATTTAACTATCAACCTTTGACTGCTGTATTAATTATATTGTTTATTTTATGTCTTTTAAGAGCTACAAGCCTTGCAATTTTTGTACCTCTCAGCTAGATTATCCCAGTTCTGTGCCTTTTTGTTCAGTTATCAATATTTCTATTCCCAGTGGTATCTATTGACTGCTTATTTCTTTAGACAAGACCTTTGAATCCATACCCTACCCATTATACATCCCAGACACAGCGCTTTCCAGTGTTCCCGCTAACCCCTTTTTCTTTTATTCTATCAGTTGTTTTGGAGGGTATAGTAGATCCCCCCTAGGGTTCACCGGACTGCTGCAGTGTTGGCGCTGCTACTACCCAGCACAATCTTTTACCTTCTTAGTTAGGGACACCCGATCCTAAGGAACAGGTTTCTCTAACTACGGCGGGCAACATCTGCCAATCAAAGCTGCCAATCTTACGCATATGGCTGCCGTAACCACGGCGACGGTCGTAGTTCAGGATCAGCCCCTATGTGTATATGTGGAACTTTATTTGGACTGTGTGTATATGTGGAACTTTGTTTGGACTGTGTGTATGAGTGTAGCCTTGTCTGGACTGTGTGTATATGTGGAACTTTGTTTGGACTGTGTGTATATGTGGAACTTTGTTTGGACTGTGTGTATGAGTGGAGCATTGTGTGGACTGTGTGTATATGTGGAACTTTGTTTGGACTGTGTGTATGAGGGGAGCATTGTCTGGACTGTGTGTATATGTGGAACTTTGTCTGGACTGTGTGTATGAGTGGAGCCTTGTCTGGACTGTGTGTGTATGTGGAACTTTGTTTGGACTGTGTGTATGAGTAGAGCCTTGTCTGGACTGTGTGTATATGTGGAACTTTGTCTGGACTGTGTGTATATGTGGAACTTTGTTTGGACTATGTGTATATGTGGAACTTTGTTTGGACTGTGTGTATAAATGGAGCCTTGTCTGCTTTTTGAAAGTCTGTTTGTGCAAGTGGTTATAATGCAACACAGGGGATTCAGGATAGTGTGGCCCAAGTGTATTAGACCTATTAGAATCCAATCCTATCAATCGGATATCTTGATCCAAGTCAGTGTGTATAGTCTTCTGTGGAAAATGTTAGAGTTTTCTTCAATGAAGATCAAAAGATTTGTTTTCAAATTTTTTTTCCTGTTTCAAAAGTACTTTTGATAAAAAAAGAAAGAAAAAAAACTCTATAAGACAGGTAAAACTATCATTTCAGATACAGCAACAGGAAACCAATAATGGGGTTCACATATATTGCATAGTGCT
The DNA here is from genome assembly GCA_011038615.1 of Limnodynastes dumerilii. NCBI lineage: Eukaryota > Metazoa > Chordata > Amphibia > Anura > Limnodynastidae > Limnodynastes > Limnodynastes dumerilii. The sequence continues at coordinate 201,546 of WWET01000061.1, read as the reverse complement.
GTCTGTACCTCACTGTACAGCATTCCTCTTTGTTTTCCCTGGGAAGGGTAACAGTAATACTGACCATACTACCAGAACTGATTATTTGTTTTAGTTCATCGACTGATGCTTGTATCAGGAAGCGATTGAGCTGTTGCAATGCCATCAAGATTACTGAGCTGATATCTGGGAGGTAAAAGACAGAGATGAAACAAAAATAACATTTATACTACATGGAAATCATGGGGGGATTCAATTACCTGTGAAGGTATGGCAATAATGCAGAGCATAACTAGATTTATAGGGTACAATGACTCAGTGACTTTAGAGGTTCTGAGGAGCTTACAGAATGCAATACACATTTTTAATCCCTTCAGAATAACCTTTGTGACTGACTGAATGCCCCCTTGCTTTCATTCATATATCAACAAATACAGCACAGTGTTCTACAACGCACTATTAGTATTCCAAGTACCACAATTTTGGCAGATGTATGTGGCAATACACATGTATCCACATCTATATTATTGTCGCTCCCCCATTCCTAAAGGCACTTCAGAGTGCCATAGGACTGCATTAAGTGGCCGTGTGTATTTTCCTTCCTAAGATCCCTTCTCCACTCATTCCCCAACTCATTTAAATACTCTCCCACCCATGCTTCTTAAGTTAGTCAAGAAGCTGCCATGGCAGGACCCCGCTGCGTGATGCAGCCCTCACCTCCGGAGCGCTAGTTAAAGCCATTTTGCACCTAGTGCACCGGAGCTCTGGAGAGCACATTCGGATGCCAAGCCACCTACTCAAGTCCCGCCTGCAGAGGGACATGGTCCCCCCACCCACCTTACAAAGTTTAGGTGGGAGGTGAGGATGTGCTGCCCTGTCAGTTGGATCTCCAGGTGTACTGAACTACAAACTGTATGTCTGGGGATCCGTTTTGGAACATCTAGCATGTGCATTGCCAAATATTCACCCGACTTCCTCAATCAGGGTACAGAAGACTGGTGGCTTTATTAAGTCTAAATCCAGTCCCAAGTTTTTAGATTCCAAACATAAGAGGACAGTGTACTCCCCTCCCGCGTACAGATAGTTACTGACCCAGCACACTGTTACTGACCCAGCACACTGTTACCACTCCAGCAAACTGTTACCGTTCCAGTACAAAGTTACTGACCCAGCCACAGTTACTAACCCAGCACAAAGTTACTGTCCCAGCACACAGTTACTGATCCAACACGCAGTTACTGAACCAGCACATTGTTACCGTTACAGAACACTGTTACAAATACAGCACACAGTTAGTGTTTTAGCAAACAGCTACTGTACCATTCTAGCACACAGTTATTGTACCAGCACACAGTTAACATGCTAGCACACGCTATCAATCCAGCACATAGCTACCAATCCAGAACACAGATAATGACCCATCAGTCATATCAGAGGTTTTTCTTCATGTGACATGTGGAGAAGGTTACACTGACCCTCTGTTCTTGCTCTTTGAATGTTCACTTTCCTGATCCACAGAAAAAACGCCATGCGAGAATTCTTGTTCATAGAGTCGTATACCTGACTCAGCGCATTCGACCTGAGCAGAGACATGATCATTAGTTTACTAGAATAGTGGTCAGTATGCGACAAATAGTTAGGCCTATTCTCAATGCACATAACAGATACAGGAATAAATAGTAGTTACTAGTCCATTTTGATGTTACTCTTATGTAAATATTGAAGTCACTGTTCATTATGCATATAATGTCCTACGCTATATGGCAGAGTATTGTCATTAAAGCTCTAGTGATGCCACCCCTCTCCACTGGAATAACCTACCACTTCCTATCAGGCAATCCAGCACTCTCCAATCCTTCAAACACTCCCTTATAACTCACTTCTTCAGGCTACTACTCTTCGGGACGGGGGTGGGTGGGCCCAGTCCCAGACCCCACAATTTCTGATGGTTAGGGGAGGGTTAGGTTTAGGCTGGGGAGAGCAGAGGATTAGGGGGGGGTTAGGTCTAGGCTATGGAGAGCAGAGGGTTAGGGGAGGGTTAAGTTTAGGTTGTGGAGAGCGTAGGGTTAGGGGAGGGTTAGGTTTAGGCTGTGGAGAGCGGAGGGTTAGGGGAGGGTTAGGTTTAGGCTGTGGAGAGCGGAGGGTTAGGGGAGGGTTAGGTTTAGGCTGTGGAGAGCGGAGGGTTAGGGGAGGGTTAGGTTTAGGCTGTGGAGAGCGGAGGGTTAGGGGAGGGTTAGGTTTAGGCTGTGGAGAGCGGAGGGTTAGGGGAGGGTTAGGTTTAGGCTGTGGAGAGCGGAGGGTTAGGGGAGGGTTAGGTTTAGGCTGTGGAGAGCGGAGGGTTAGGGGAGGGTTAGGTTTAGGCTGTGGAGAGCGGAGGGTTAGGGGAGGGTTAGGTTTAGGCTGTGGAGAGCGGAGGGTTAGGGGAGGGTTAGGTTTAGGCTGTGGAGAGCGGAGGGTTAGGGGAGGGTTAGGTTTAGGCTGTGGAGAGCGGAGGGTTAGGGGAGGGTTAGGTTTAGGCTGTGGAGAGCGGAGGGTTAGGGGAGGGTTAGGTTTAGGCTGTGGAGAGCGGAGGGTTAGGGGAGGGTTAGGTTTAGGCTGTGGAGAGCGGAGGGTTAGGGGAGGGTTAGGTTTAGGCTGTGGAGAGCGGAGGGTTAGGGGAGGGTTAGGTTTAGGCTGTGGAGAGCGGAGGGTTAGGGGAGGGTTAGGTTTAGGCTGTGGAGAGCGGAGGGTTAGGGGAGGGTTAGGTTTAGGCTGTGGAGAGCGGAGGGTTAGGGGAGGGTTAGGTTTAGGCTGTGGAGAGCGGAGGGTTAGGGGAGGGTTAGGTGGGGAGTGGAGGGTTAGGGGAGGGTTAGGTTTAGGTTGTGGAGAGCGGAGGGTTAGGTTGTGGGAAGGGGATGGTTAGGGGAGAGTTAGAGTTAGGTTTCGGGAAGTGAATGGTCCAGTGTTACCCGTCACCACTTTGCGATCACGGGAGCCATCCTTTCTGAGGGCACAATTCGGAAAACTAACAGCAGTCAGCACCTCATTGCCCCAAAGTAATCTGTCGACAGTATTCTGTGGACAGATTTTCTAAGCGGCGAACCTCACCCAACATTTTAACACCTAACACTTCACATGCTTCTTCCCCCTCCTTTACAACATTACATTAGGGATCAGGAACAGTAGCATGGCCACATTACAATGAAAAATAAATACAATAAAACGTGACCCACAAATTCCCGGAGGCGCTGACGCTGACGTTAATAGGGAAACCGTTGATACATGTCACTGAGATATCTTTGAGTTTGTTTTGGTTTTCAGTCAGCACAGACTGGAGACTGTTGATAGTGTCTGTTAAGCTGGTATTCAGTTGTGTCTCCCAAGGCTCTATAGTATTAGAGCTTCTCTGTAATGAGAAAGAGAGGGTCAGTCAGGGTCCTTTACTGTTACAATGTTAGAGTCATCTTTCAGCAATGTCATCTGCACTACATTTTATATTACTTATCCTCCCTGTATTACAGATTTAGGGCCAGATTTACTAAGATGCGGGTTTGGAAAAGTGGAGATGTTGCCCATAACAACCAATCAGATTCTAGGTCTCACTTTCCTATTACATACTAGAGAATGTCAGCTAGAATCTGATTGGTTGCTATGGGCACAATCTCCACTTTCCCAAACCTGCATCAATCTGTGTGTTTCATTAATGTCTTTAATTCTTCCATTCTCTCTTGCATTTGTCTGTAGCCGGCCTTTAATGGACGTTCCACTATAAGCAGTGATTATGTTAACGGCTGTCTGGGGGCCGGATTTACTAAAGACGATTTTGTAAAACTTACCGGAGACTGGATGCAATGTCCAATGAGTTTCAACTCGCCGTAATTACTAATCCAAACTCACCCCAAACTCGCATAAGATGATGGCTTATCAAACTCGCCATAGTTAACATCGCGATGGTGAGTTTGACAAGGCAGAGCATAAAAATTGCTGTATTTACTAAACAGCGATTTGTAATCTCGCTTTAAACTCGCCTCAAACTCAGGCGAGAATAAAGAGGTGGGTTTGAGTGTCCAGTTGGTTAAACTTGACGCTCACTTAGAAAAAAAATCTTTTTTTTTTTTTAATAATGAACATGAAAGTAAAATGTAAAAATACCCCTAGGTAATGTTAAAAATCATAGAGAGGAATACAATTAACCCTTAGCATGCTGTCGCATATAGTACTAGAAGGCACAGCATACCTCTGTGTTGCAGGGACTTTTAGAAACATAAGGGGCAGGATGACGGGTTAATGGCATGCTGCGCCATGGTTTTTGTGTCCGATAGAATAAAAGTGTGTTCCCTTAATACCCGACCCGAAGCTCTAATCCAGATCTTATATATAGGGGACCAAAAATGATTACCAGTCATTTGCCCAAGATACAGATGCAGAAGGACGGCCTCCAGCATCTCGCATGAAAAGGGATGGAGATGCTGCAACAGAGATCCCAGAGTCTTCCAGCAACTCACATGAAGCCGGTAGACTTCAGAATTGTGAGTAGGATTTTTTTTTAATAAACTTTGCACAATGTAAAATACATACTTGTAATTACTATAATTACTATAGAGGGCACTATGTTATACATTGTTATTACTATCAGTCACTGATGCATGTCTGGAGCAGCTTGAGCTGCTGCTCTAGGCAAAGGCTGTACAAGGGGACATCGCAGGGACCTGTGATCTATCCACCCTATCCCAATAATATGCCTACCCTATCAATGTTGTCTTTCATCCCTGCCCCATTGCTGGAAGCTTGTGCACTGAAAGGCAAGGTAACTGTAAGGAAGGATAATGCAGGGAGGTGACAGGTGTCATGTTAACAACTGCTGATCAGTAAATCTAGGCTAATTGGCCCATTCTAGTCATGGGGCTGATTCAGAGATCCGTTTATTTTATGTACGCAATTATACGCATGGCCGGAGCAAGGAAACGCCCACCAACACCCCTGACACTCCCCTCTCCCGGATGTGCGGTCTCAAGACCACTCTGTTCTCTCCGTGTGTACTTACGAGCGTATATGTTCTCTGTCCGTGTGATTCTTGATAGCCACGCCTCCAGGCGTTCATTTAAATGCCCCCCCACCCACTTTTATGTAAATTTTCAAGTATGGATTTCTACGCATCCCATCCACACATATGTACCCAAGTGTGATTCACATGCCTATGCCTAAAACACTTAAGAGCGTATATATTTAACATAAATTACATAAATAAAGATACTACGTATGTGCAGCTGATCCAATCCTAAAAATACAAAATACGGGCCCATGTCTGTAACATACTACACCCCCTATAACATACACATCACCCAATACTTAGAATATGATTACTACCACACACAGTCCATGCCAATTGCTGCTTTTTTAATGGACAGAAATAGTGCCGTAGAGAGAGCCCAACCACTAGACATTGCATTACCTGGTCTGAAGTATCAAAAGCAACAAGGACTAAAGAAGAAACACAAAGAAAAACATAATTACATTATGCAGCTATTAAAAGTGCAAAAGATAATGGAGAAAATGTGTAAATATGCCAATACATATCGTGTGACCATGGGCCAGATTTACTAAGCTGCGGGTTTGAAAAAGTGGAGATATTACCTACAGCAACCAAAAGTAAATCTTGTCCCATGAGTTTAACTTTATTAATACAGATCATGGGCCTGATCCTGAGCTACGATGGCACACTGAGCGCTTCACACCCCTGCCCCAGCTACCCTAACTTTAGCCTGCGTAAGCGAGTGTTAATACGCTGGGATGGCGGCGATGCTACGCTAGCGCCACCCTACCAGCCTCATTACCCTTCCCCCCCCCGCCTACCTGCACTAACTGCAGTGTAGTAACGGAGGGGAACGCCCCCTCCAGCGTTACTACGCTACTGCTACGGATTCCCGATCCACCATTGGGCGTTTCCGTAGCTACGCCGAACAACATCTGCCTGGCGCATGCGCAGATCAGCTTTTAAGGCGATCTTACGCTGCTGGCTTGCGTATTAACGCCAGCCAGCGTAGGTCTGGATCAGGCCCCATGTGACCAGGGGCATGAATTTACATATACATAGGTTTACCATCATTTGTTTAGCTGAAACCAGTTTAGGTTTTGAAATATTCATGAAATATAAATTAGATATGTTTAGTTTCATGGAAAAAAGGGCTAAAATGAACCAATTTCTTAAGTATCACAGAATGAAGAAGAATAAAGTAACAAATCACCTTTTGGAGAACTGTTTGTATTTTTACTAGCACAAATCTATCTTAGTATTGGTTTATTTACAGACAAATTCACAGACATGTGATTTAGACGTATGTCTGAGTGAGTGTGTGTCCCTGTAGCGAATGGCCCTATTTCGAAAGGGTCATTCACTCCCAGCCAGTTCCGAACTGGCTGGGATATTGACTGCTTATGCCTCAAGCAATAGATGCCCGGACCACCGAACACGGTGCTCCGAAAGCTAAGAAAATTTTCCCCCAACCCTAAATCCTCCCCTCCCGCTGCCTAACCCTAAGTCCCCCCCGCAGCCTAACCCTAAGTCCCCGGCGGTGGCAATTTCGAAAGTGAATGGGTGAGTATGCAAATCGCATAAAAAAAAAAAATTCTGAAAGGGTTCTCATTCGAAATAGGTACAGCCGAAAAGCAACTTTCAACTGTCGCAAATTCGCAATGCGAGCCATCCCAGTGGGGACTGAGCAGAGTCAGGTATCCAAGTGCAGTCTAGCTAATTCATGGTTGCCTACTTTTGCAAATGAATATCAGGGAGATTGTAAGAGCACTAACAAGGTGTTGCACCAAAGGGGTGTGTCCTGTAGCGCCAAAGAGGTGTGTCCTGTGAATAGCTCCACCCATAGGTGTATCTAGTGCTGCCAGGAAAACTATTTTACAATAAAGATTTCAGTATTTATTGATTATTAAATTGTCAGTGAATACTTTCATTACTATCTTTATAGAAAGGCTAAAAGTGACGCTGCAGCTGATTATCAAGATTCTTTCATTACATCTTGGCCTCCATGAAATTGATCATCTCCATAGACCTCAATGGATGAAATTAGAATCAGGGAGATTACCAAACACTTCAGGGAGTCAGGGAGATCACTCAATCTTCAGGGAGTCTCCCTGATATTCAGGGAGAGTTGGCAACTATGAGATTTCTGTTTTTCTTATTATATTTGTTGCAGGTCTAGCAGCACCCTGTGTGATGATTTTTGGTGTGCATCCCCCAACTAAGTTATAGTTTCATTATATATTTTTATTATTATTAAGAGCATAGTCTCTCCATCATCACAGATCCGCACGGAACTGCTTACTGCCGCCCCTTCAGTTCTACATGCCTTACCCTGCCCCATTGCAGAGTTTAGGCATGCAGAACTGGGTTCCATACAATAGAATATGCTTAACATCTGGCGCACAAATAACATCTGCCTTGCTTAGGTCCTCTAATGTTATTAATTCTGGATCTGGTCCCATGTGACTAGGACCATACCTATCCTTATACACCTCATGCGTCTAGGTGCATAACTATACCAATACAGGTCATGCTTCCAACTGTTGCTTAAAGCAACCAATTAAGACAAATTCTAAACAAAGCAGGGGCAGCACGGTGGCTCAGTGAGTAGTACTTGGGCCTCTCAGTGATGGTCATGGGTTCACTTCCTGGACTAGGCCTTATCTGTGTGGAGTTTGTATGTTCTTCCCGTGTCTGCGTGAGTTTCTTCCAGGTGCTCCGGTATCCTCCCACATGCCAATTTGCTGCTGACTAATCTTAACCCTAATTTATATGTGTATGTATGTGTCTTAGTATATAGCTACAATAGGGGCAGGGACTAATGTGAATGTCTAATGTTCTCTATAAAGTGCTGCGGACAATAATAGCAACCAGATATAACAGGTGTATATCTAGAATGTGTTTCATTAATGAAAGCCATAATATGATTGATTGATTGCCAAGGACAACGGGCCTGATTCACACCTATATATTTAATATTAGGCAAGGAGGGGGGGGGAGGGCTGGTGGTACCCATCTGTATTTTGCTTATATTAGAGTTATAAGCGCCATTAGGTACCTAAAAACGGGGGCGGGAGAAGGGTCCAGACAGGTAGGTGTGGATACATGTCTATCAGCACCTATGGATCTCACACTTAAGCGTCCTGTATCTGAGATACTCATTAGACCCGGGATCAGGACTCTGGTACCTTTCACATCACCACAAAATCCAGGTTGTTGGAGCCTTGACCTGGGTCTAAGGCAATCATCCGGGTTTTTAGTGGTGATGTGAAAGGGGTATTAGTGTCCAGTGCCCATAGCTTTTTTTCATTGTAAAAGAATCAGACATTTTGTTTTTAAGCTGAATTTCCTCAAGTAGAAGCTGGTTATAAATTAGTTTTAGGGCATTTCAAAAAATAATTTTCATTTCTCTGAGCTTTCTGTCAGTGTAATAGAGACTGATCTTCTGTGCGCTTATTATCTTATACATTAAATCCATCCATTCCTCTCCTACCATCCTATCACAAATCTTCTCATATCTCTGTAACCAGAGCCCTATTGGTGACCATGGAATGACTCCGGTTACAGGTAGCAGTCTGAATAACAAGAGCAATGCCAGGGGAGATCCATATTGTACCACGCTGTATCCAGCATTCGGTGTGTGTACATGGGATGCTATTCCCCTCACCCACACAGATACCCTACCTAAAGATTTCTGTTAGGTGTGGAAACAGAAATAACAACATCACTATTAATCTGTAAAATAATAATTAATCTTTGCAAGGGCTGAGAACAAAGAGCCAAGGAAAAGAGTGGGAAAATGTGAAAGCATTTTACGCAACAATGCGCATACATAGGAGTGCACGTGCGTATTTTCGCGGGCTTTTCTAACACTTTAATAAATATACTAACTCGCATATTTATACACAGGACTTGTTCATATTTTATGTCTGTTCCTATTCACTTGGACTGTGTTTTATATTCGCAGATGGTTCATTCAGCTAATTGTCGTCGATTGTCGAATGATTGTCATAATTATATGGTGTTTAGTCTTGCAGTGTAGAATATGATGCTGTATTAGAGATGATACTTTCTGCTAAAAGATCGCAGAAAGCGATCTCAAGTTATAAGCATTTATAAGTTTTGATATGATATATGCTTGTCCCCAATTATGCTGATGAACCAAGGAAGTGAAGAACAATAGAATAACATGAGGCCAATGACGAGCTTAGGATCGAGGATGGTCGTGAGATCCCTCCAATCAACTTGCATTCGGTTACCCCTTTGATCCTTACTGTTAAAAAGCTCTCTGCCTGGGCGTTGGACCCCAGATGACTTTGTAAGATGTCTTGCCAGTGACTGGTCATGCTGCTGTATCAGGAGACCCTCGCTTTTGGTTAACTCTTCCCCTGCCTACACGAAATACAGTCTTTGTGGGTTGGACCGCATCTTCGACTCTGTGGTAATTATAAGGTTTTCTTTGCGTACAATTGCGTACTGCCGCACCGTGTACTTTTGGGGTAAACTGACTCAACATTGGACACGCCTTTACTGTACTATTTATATCCCTTGCCCCTCACACTAGCACTCACACCTGGGATCTAGAGCTGCGGAATGTACGCAATCGCTAAGAGTGACTGTGTTCTGGACCTATCTATTGGAAAATGCTTCTTTTTTTTAGTAGTATACAGTATGCTCTTTCATGTCGGCTTGATGTTTGCATGTTTGCATACTAGCTAGGCTGTAGTTGGTGGAATTAATATGCCATGGAGCCTGGTGATTTATTATATATATA